>CAUYRT010045076.1:0-10986 GCA_963574885.1 Lepilemur ruficaudatus | reverse complement strand
GTCAGCCTAGCTCACAGCAACCTCAAACTCCTGGGCTCAAGCAATCCTTCTGCCTCAGCCTCCCAAGTAGCTGGGACTACAGGCATGTGCCACCATGTCCGGCTAATTTTTTCTATATATTTTTAGTTGGCCAATTAATTTATTTCTATTTTTAGTAGAGACGGGGTCTTGCTCATGCTCAGGCTGGTTTCGAACTCCTGACTTTGAGCGATCCACCCGCCTCAGCCTCCCAGAGTGCTAGGATAACAGGCGTGAGCCACCGCGCCCAGCCCACCAGTATTCTTTATTTCTTCACATGACTTAAGGTTACTGTCTAATGTCCTTTCATTGCAGCCTGAAGGACTCCCTTTAGTATTTCTTACACAGCAAGTTTACTGGCAACAAACTCCCTCAGCCTTTGTTTATCTGAGAATGTCTTAATTTCTCTTTGACTTTTGAAGTACAATTTTGCTGGATGTAGGATGTTTGGTTGACAGATTTTATCATTGGGGGGGGTATTTTTTTCTTTCAGCACTTTGACTGTATCCGTGTACTGCCTTCTGGCCTCTGGGGTTGCTGGTGAGAAATTGGCTGTTAATCTTATTGAGATCCCTTGTATGTGACAAGTTGCTTCTCTTTTGCTGCTTTAAGATTTCTTTCTTTCCCTTTTGACGGTTTGATTATAATGTGTCTATGTGGTGTATCTCTTTGAGTTTATCCTCTTTGGAGTTTGTTCAGTTTCTAGGGTTTGTCTGTTCATATCTTTTAGCCAGATTTGAGGAGGTTTTGGCCATTATTTCTTCAAATATTCTTTTTGCCCATTTCTCTCTCTTCTCTCCTTCTTGCACTGCCATTATACATGTGTTGGTCTGCTTGATGGTATCCTACGGGTCTCTCGGGCTCTATTGATTTTCTTCATTCCTTTTTCTTTCTGTTACTCAGGTTAGTTTCAACGGACCTGTCTTCATGTTCACTGATTCTTTCTTCCATCTGATTAAATAAGCCCTTGAAACCCTCTAGTGAATTTTTCATTTCAGTTTTTATACTTTTCGGGTTTAGAATTTGATTCCTTTTAATACTTTCTATTTCTTTATTGATGTTCTATATTTATTGAGACATTGTTCTCCTGGTATTATTTAACTCCTTGTCCGTGGTCTCTTTTAGCTCTTTGAGCATATTTAAGACAGAAGACAGCTGATTTAAGGTCTTTGCCTGGTAATTTCAATGTCTGTACTTTCTTGGAGACAGTTTATTTCTTTTTTTAAAAAAAAGTTATATTGAATTTTTATTGGTGATTCTAAGTATGTGTGTTTATAACAGATGTGATAGGTGAATTTAACATATTAAAAGTTCTACAGCATCTTTTCAGAAAAGATTATATACTATCTAAACTATTCAAGTCATGTAAAACCATTTTTCAGTGTCTTTTCGACTGAGAAGAATCCTATTCAGCATGCTTCTCCTCCTGAGGTAGTTCATACTGAGCAAGCTTTGCTTTCACTTTTTATTTTCTTCTACAATAGCTTCATATTTTTCTTTCATCTCTGCCAATTCTAGACGAAGCAGCTCTATTTCTGGATTTTCTGGGGTAGCAGCTCCTAAGTGATGCTTTAAAAAACTATTATCATTGTTAAGAATTTACTTTTTAGAGCTGAAGGAAACTAATGAAATAGCCCAGAGCAACATCAATATCCCTGTCCAGAGTCACCCCCCCTACCACCAATTTTTACCCAGAAATCACCATCCAAAAACTCAAAGTAACTTTCTCAATAAAAAAAAGTAATTTAAAGGTTATTATCTATCTGGAAAAAAATAAAAGTTTCAAAAACAAGGCCTTTTCTGGCTTCAGAAATGAAAAGGATACTCCAAAGCACTATTAGGTTTCTCTGGTTCTTCATATAAGGCTACCAACACTGCAAATCAAAAAGCAGAGAAAGTAACAATTAAAGTCTAAAATATGAATGGCTGAAATTATATTCCATAACCTAGTAAATGTTAGGTGCCAACTATATGCCAAGCACATTGTTAAGGCTGTCTGTACAATGGTGAACAAGACCGACAGGGTCCGTCCTCTCAATGAATTTACGGTCAAGTGCAAAAGATAAGCAAGGAACTAGACAAAGAAAGGGGTATCAAGCAGCAATACTGGATAATGGGCTATGGGAGCACATTGGAAGAACACCTAACTCAGCCTAGAACATCAGGGACGGCTTCCTAAAGTAAGGGGAAGACCTGGGACATAGGCAATGAATGTTTCAGATAAAATGGGAAGGACCAGGAGCAAGAAAACAACATATTGAGGAACTGAAAATTCAAGTATGGCTGGATGAAGTTGTGAGTAATGTGGCAGGAAAGGAAGCGGGAAGGGTAATCGGGGCCAGCTTCTGGAGGGTCATGCAAGTTTGGTTGGACTTTGATCCTGAAAACAGGTATGTAATTAAACAGTTTTTAAGGAGGGGAGTGACTCTTACTGATGTGTGGAAGACTGACTGGAGTGAGACAAGGATAAAAAAAGTAAGAGGCTGATGTGGTAATCCAGTTAAAAAAGAGCAACCCAGAGGGTGATGGAGGAATGGGAAGAAAGAAATCTGAGAAAAATTTAGGAGAGAATCAACAGGGCTATAATTACTGGAAGTGGCTTTGAATTCAAAATGTTCTTTAAGAATGAAGTTTCATACACAACATGCTAAATAACCACTAACGTAAAACTACCAGTAATCATGTTCAAATCAACATTAAAATATATACTTTAGTGCTTTCATACACAGTAGCTCCTATGAGAACCACTTTGCTCATCTTCTCTTGAACAAATCCCTCCTAGAACTTACTACTCTCATAAAAATATCTCTAAACCAGTGGTTAACCTTTTTGTGCATGGAACCCTTTGAAAAATCTGATACAAGCAAAAAAACAAATGTGACCACACACAAAAAAAACTGCATATCTAGACCCCCCCTCAAGTAAAGGTCCTATTGTAAACCAATTTATGTGCTTCCTTTTTGTTCTTTTAGAATTTTAATAGCTTATCAAAATAATATAGACTGTATGAAAAAATCAAATGGGCAGCTACTTTTAACAATTTACATTGAGTTCTGATAGTTACTCTTCATCTCTCTAAATACACTTACAGCACTATTTTTTGAGCAATTGGTATGTATATGCCACTACCCTCTCCTCCCCTCTCTCCTTTCAATATGATACAGAACTTTAATCCCTCTCTTTATTACCTTTTTCTTTAAATTTTATGCTCAAATCTCCATTTCTTCTTCCATTAATTTCCACTGATCTCTATTGAATCCTAATTTTATAAGACGTAGATATTAATACTCTCACCTTTTCTCCTCTTTCTCCACCCCAGTTCCTTCACTTTCTAAATTTCTGTCAGTGGTACTTACAAGGTTGATAATTGCAGAACATAATGTAAATGCTAAATTTCCTTTGCTTTTCTATAGATGAAATACACTTCCTTTTAGTCAGACAAGAACTCTATACCCAATCATGTTCCCGTTTTTGCCTTAGCAGCCAGGATTTTTAGAGATTGTTATAGTGCTCAAAATAGCTAAAACACTGCTTCTTCCAAATGATATATCATCTTTAAGCATCGTCTTACAGTGTTTTAATGTTAGTTTCAAATCCTCCTGAAAATAGGCTGGATGAAAAATATAAATTTGTGTAAAGTACGTATGTTTGAAGCTGAAAAATCAAATTTTAAATAAACCATATCAATAGATACTGTGTTAAATTGTCTGATGTTATTTAGGAGCCTGGAAATCTAAGGAGATTGAGGGATTAGATTCCAGTTTATGTGAGCAAAGGAAAAGAAGCCTCCAGAAGTTTCCAATCTTTTATGAAGGAAAATCCTTATGTGGCCACAAGGCTGTACATCTTGCTGTAGTCAGTTACCTCCTACAACTGTCACTTTTCTGCCTCTTACCATCTTATCTTTCACTCACTCCATCCAGCCATGCTGGCCTCCTTATACTTCCTGGGAACTCTTGACATCATATGCTTTCATTCAGGTCTCTGCTCAAAAGTTACTTAAGAAAGGCCTTCCCCCTACACACCATATTTTTGGCACACAAATCCTACACGCCCTAACCGTGCTATGTTTTTATTCACAATACTTATCACTAGCTGACACTATGTATGTATTTGTTATATCTCCCCCAACTAGACTATAAGCTCATGAGAGCGGAGACTTTTTCCCCCACTGCTGTATCCTCAGTGTCTACAACAGAGATCTGAATAAAATGGCTAAGTGAAAGAAATGAACTTGTGGAGTTTTTAGACGGGATGACATTCCAACCATCTGTGATACTTCCAGTGACAACACAGCCCATTTCTTTCTGAGTAGTCCCTTACTACTTGCTTAAATTTGTTTGCAAAGAGATAGAAAACTAGTATCTGAATCCAAAGTACAGAGCAATTCACAATTACTGGTCCATGCATGGGAATTAAAAGCCTACTTTCTGCGTAGATCCCAGAGTTGTTATTCTCCCTGAACTTCCCCTTAATCTTTGCTTTTGTCCAAAGAGAGTCATCAAATTATTCCCCACACACTTCCTATTGTCATATGATCCATGTCCTCGTCCCGGCCATCAATTCCATTCTACACCTTTGAATATCCCAGTCAGCGAGTTGAGTGACACAGAGCAGGCATTCAGATTACTGCTAAAGTAATGAAGTAAACCGTACCTTACCTCTTGGAATCCTCCCGCTTCACGCACTTTACTCATCTACTTAGATCTTAAAGCCACGGAGGAAGAGGTACAGTTTAACAGTAAACTACCGTTTTAAAAAGTGAAAGCAATATAACCATTTTGATGTGCCCTCAAGCTCTTCAAACGAATTCTATTTAAATTATGAAATCTACACAAAGTAGGAATTGACATAGCAAAAACCGTAAGACGGGAGGAATTGGGATCGCATGGTCTTTAGCAAACATGTCCACTGCGGCTGCTCAAGGCAAAGCAACGGAAGTTGGAGAGACTTTGCAACAGCTGCGAGAGTTTCACTCCCAGCGCGGTGAGTGGTAGCGCGAGCTAGGCTACCCCACCCGGGCGGCGTCCAGCAACCAGCGTGCGCCGGTCCCCGCCGAACCCCGAGGCCCACCTGGCTGGACCCCGGACAGGTCCCACCTGTTTCCCCCCCTTTTCCTACGCCGTCGGGGGCGCAGCGCCGAGGAGCACGACGAAGGCACCAGGGGCCCTTCCTAGTCCATGCTCACCCTTGGTCAGCGTGTCCAGCACCCCCGACTTCTCCAAGTACCTCCGGAACTGCTCACGCTTCGAGTCGGCGGCCTGAGGAGACACCGTGGGTCAGCGGCCAGAGCCGGGGGGCCGGAGCAGGAAGAAGACCGGTAGTCCGGCAACCCCGCCTCCGCCTCGCTACCTCGGGCCCCCCGCAAACCTGCGCGCGCGCCCCAACTCCCACCCGGAGCCGCCCAGCGGCTGGCTACCGCCCGCACGCCCCCAGCCACGCCGCGCCCCCCTCACTTTGTAATGGGCCATAGTGACAGCGGCAGCGGCGTAGCTGGCGCCGGAGTCGGTGACTGGCGGGCTCGGAGCAGCAGTGCTCATGCGCGGAAGGGGCCGCACGCCTGCGCACTTGCGAACCACGGGCCAGCCTCGCCGGGGTGTGGCCTGTTTTCATAGCGACCAGGACGCTCTGAATCCCCAGTAGCGGGCTGAGCCGAGGGAGTCTGCGTGCGCCCGCCCCTCCGGCTGTCTTCTTCCTCTTCCGGTGAGCGCGGCGGTCTGTTGCTTAGCGAAAGGCGAGGTTTGGGACACTCGGGACAAGTGTCCAGGTGGGGACAGAGGTGGGCACGGCGTCCGGAGGCGGGGTCCCGGAGCACTAGGACTACTGCGGGAGGGAGGATCGCCGGACGGTGGTAGTGGGCGCATCTTTCTCAACTGGGACTTCGGAAGCTGTGGTGACCCATAAGTGCTGGGCTTCTTGGCTCTCATTCTGAAAAAAGTGCTCAGGACTTTCCAGTGGCTTAAGAGAGTGTTGAGAATCGCATGTTTCGGCTCCAGCTTTTTTACTTTTGGAGTTTTCTTAATTTGTGGCTGATTGAATGTAGGCCTCTGAAGAGTGAGCAGTAATGTGCTCGCCAGTGGCTATCATTTTTGAGCACTTGATATGTGCCAGGCACTGTAGTAAACATAGGTATTTTTCATTTTAATACAGCATGCCTGTAGGATGGGTACTGTTAGTGAAGTGGCGAGATTAGATGACCAGTGAGCAGTAGAGCCAAGACTCCAATCTGGCAGTGACAATGCTGTAATGCTACAAACAACGCTATAAACTAGTGAAGAAAGCCACAGATCGTTTTAAGATTTTATTTACTAGGTAAAAACATGATTATACTCAAGACACATCAGGTTGCAGTCTAGAAGGAAACTAAGTTATTAAGTTCCAGGGACAAACAAAATTAACCCAGCGTCCAAAGATAAAGAATTAGTAACTAAAAGGAGGAATTATATAGATCAAGAGCAATTCCCAAAGGCCGTGGTCCCTTCAGAGAGAAAACCTGGTCAAACCATTTAGCCTAGGTTCTGAACGTATGATTTGCCCAAAATCAGTTCCATACATTCTGAAGAGAGCCATAAACTCTGTGTCTTTGAACTTAGAGCTATTCCTTCACAATCCAGAGTTAGAGCTGTCTTTCCCTTTCTGAAATGATGGTGCAGTTGTCTGTCTTAACAGCTGGTCTTTAGAGCTGCCCTTATCCATTTTGTCTGTGTTCCAACACTACTAGGCTATTTCTTTGATAATATATACAGAATGTCTAAAAGCCAACAGCGGTTCAGATCTGAAGATCTGTGGGAACCCGCCTACCAGTGAAGTTGTTCATCAGGGACACTGTATGATTGGAAGAACAAACAGTAGGATTATTGCAGGTTCTGACAAACTCAGGCTCAAAGGACAACTCTCCCGAAGAATCAGGAGTGTTCAAAATGTCAAGTGATTGGGAGTCTCCTTGTGAAGGAGGAAGGGTTCTGATTGTGCCCTCTCTGAACTGGCCCTCAAGGTTACCCTTAGATGGTGACCCCCAATTTTCATCTTCTGTAGAGGGATCCCATGTAGCCCTAATCCACCTTGGCTTCCAAGTGCAGTTAGCTGACAGTGAGAAAGCTGTTTGGGGCGACTGCCCCATGTGGTTGTCCAGATCTGTAGCAACACCTGGTATAGAACAGTGACCTCTAGAGTTCTTTTTGCTGTCTTTGCCATCAACTTCTCTTTTTTCCCTTAACTGGTTACCACTAACTTCTTTTCCAAATATTTTATGAGTATCTTTGTTATTATTTGAGCCAATGTGTTGAAGATGACTACAGGAAGTACTAAGTGTGCAAATCTCATTAGAAGGTACAGTTTCCTGTTCATCCAAAATGCATTTCTCATCATTTACACTGTGATTGTCAGGATTTGTCTGAAATGCAGAAGATGAATTTAAACTAGGATACACTGCCGTGTGTGTTTGCTTTTCCACGAAAAGATTATAATCAGGTGCAGAAGGGAGTCGCTTCAGTGAATTTGCAGATGTGTTCTGGTATTTGGCTAGATTTTGTTTTGACTTGTTTGCATAGAATTCATTATGTTCATCCTTCAATTTATATTGTCCCCAAAGCCCTCTTTTAATCTTTTTAAAACCTAGGTGGAAAATTTCTAGAATGTTTAGAAAAAGTGAAATAGTGGCTATAGATTGCATAAATAATAGGAAGATTGTCTTTTCTGTTGGCCTTGAGACAAAACAATCGATTATATTTGGACATGGGTGACCATGGCATTTAAATAGAGGCTCTAAGTGAAATCCATATAAAAGGTACTGTCCAATCATGAACCCAACTTCAACCACAGAGCGAATGAAAATGTGTATCACATAAGTGCAAAGCAAGGTTCCTCTGAGTGGTGCTTTATTTAGTTTCCGTTTCTCTAGCTGACAAAGCTCTTGCTCCAATCTCCTGCGATCCCCAGGCATTTCAAATTCTACCCCTTCCAGTTCTCCTCTTAATTGAGCTTTCATCCTCTGCCTCTCTTCCTCTAGAACTCTCAGTCGGTACAAAGCATGGCCCATGTAGACCAGGGATGGTGAAGACACAAATACCACCTGCAGAACCCAGTATCTAATGAGGGAGATGGGAAAGGCCTGGTCATAGCATACGTTTCTGCAGCCTGGTTGTTCAGTATTGCAGATGAAGCCAGACTGCTCATCATTCCAGACATCTTCAGCTGCTACACCCAGAACAAGCATCCGAAATATGAACAGGATGGTGAGCCACATCTTTCCAATCATGGTAGAGTGGATGTGAACTTCCTCCAGAGTATCTCCAAGGAGATTCCAGTTCCCCATGTTTATTTAGTCAGCATCTTAGCTCTGAACCCCATCAAATAGGAGGCAGATAAATTCTTCCATTCTGAAGGGAGTGCTGTTTCTTAAAGCAAACCTATGGCCAAAATATGAACAAAGCGTCACTCTTTCCATGTGCTAGTTGCTTTATTTTTTCCCTAGATAGCAGTGATAATCTGTTACCAAGATGTATTTTAGATGTCAGGAACTTAAAACCACTGATGTTTAGACATCATAATGCAGTGGAGAAAAAGTGATACCCGGAAGAGGAGGAATGTATGTATTCTCTATTAAGAATATAATTGGGCTGGGTGCTGTGGCTCACGCCAGTAATCCTAGCACTCTGGGAGGCTGCGACAGAAGAAAGATTGCAGTTCGAGACCAGCTTGAACAAGAGCGAGACCGCGTCTACTAAAAATAGAAGAATTAGCCAGGCGTGGTAGCACGTGCCTGTAGTCCCAGCTACTTGGGAGACTGAGGCAGGAGGATGAGACTTGAGCCCAGGAGTTTGCGGTTGCTGTGAGCTAGGCTGATGCCACTGCACTCTAGCCCAGGCGACAGAGCGAGACTCCCTCTCAAAAAAAAAAAAGGAGAATGTAATTGGAGGATTCCCTATCAGAGAGGAGTCTTCACTAAGCTAAAGTTTGTTGTTGTTATTTTTTTTAACTGGGAACTTTTGGAGAAGTTTCTGAAACTACTGACTTGATCTTATGAACTTTATTTACTAAGATTATTTTACATAAAATCTTTAACCAAAGTCAATGATTCTTAAATCTCATTTATACACAAAGGAAAATGTGTTTCATTTGATAATTCAGTAAGATATAGCATTTAATGAAGCCAGAGGAAATAGATCTGGCTCTGTTATAGGAATTTAGATTAGTTTTTTAATCCAAATTTGAATGAATTCTGGTTTCTTTCTGGCAGTTGGTGAGCATTTTCAGAAATTCATTTCAGTAATGTTTATGAATATTTATAAAATTCTTATACTTTGCTATGAAAAATTTTGTAAATATGTTAAAATGAACTCCAAAAATTCTCAACTTTTATGATATTAGATATTACTAGAAATAAATTGATCACTGGCATGGTGTTATAATAGTATTATGGAAATTTTCATTGTAACAATATTGGACCTATTTAAGACATGTAGCTTGCTTTTTTGAAGGAGACAATGGGACAAGTTATAATTTAGCTGCTTGGATTATCTGCCGATAGGTTCAATAATAAGACTGGCATCCTAGGATATCTCAGACGAAATACACCCCAAAGGAAAGATTTTAAAAGTGATTGTTTTTATACTATTTCATTTAAAATATAAATGTATGTTGTGTCCCCTTATATGAAGGGAAATGTTGCACAATCAAACAAAATACTAAGATATTATTAATACAAGATGCATTCATCACAAAAATCCTGTGAGGTGTGTGTTTCCCCCATTTTACATAGGAAACTGAGGCACACGTTAATATACCCAAGGTCACACAGCTGGAGCTGGTATTCAAATCGAATCAGTGTGGCTCTAGAGTCAGCTCTTAAGTGTTTTACAAAACTAATATTTTTCCTCTTTGAGCAAACTTGAAATTTACATGAAACATTGAGATGATCTGTTTCTCTTAAAATTTTAATTATTTAAATTTAGGGATGTCAAACAGTGATAGTTCTGGCTTTTTAAATAACGAGTTTTAGAGTCTTTAGTTACTTTCTTAAAGCTTGATATTATTAATGAGACTTGCAAAAGCATCAGCCTTCTAAAATGTAGTTGTATTTCTGAGATAGAGAAAATTTCCACTGATTTTATTATGTTAATGATAGTATACTCTGACCCAACAACTCAAAGCACTTTAAAATGTAAGGATGTTATTCATGTTATTGTTTATAATAGTCATAAGTTAAAAACATCCAAAATAATTTTCAATACAAGAAAGATTGGTTAAATAAATAATGATACATCCACAGTATGATACTATGCTACCAGTAGAAATGACAAATATATACTTATATGAAAAGATATTTGATATGTTGTTTCAGTGAAATTCAGGTTATAGAATAGAATAGTGTAGCCCATTGTAAATTTAGTTATACGTAGAGGTGCGTACTGAAAAGTCTAGAGGGATATCCATCAAAATATTAACTGATTATCTCAGGATAATAGGATTACAAATGACTTAATTTTTTGTAATTATATGTATTTCAGTCTTTTAACATGAACATTTTACTTTTATAATCACAAAAGAAAATAAATTTTTTCCTTAACCAACAAGAACATAATATTTCCTAGGAGCAGTATTATTTAGCTACAAATTAAAGCTTTCATAGCAAATGACATGAAAACTTGTATACACAGATACAGTACCATAGAATTCAAAAGCAAAAGATAAGAACATTTCAAACAACTCTTTCTTAATTAGCTAAAACAGATTAACACAAACCTTTCTTAGTTTGAGTAAATCTAAGGAACAAATCATGCTTAGAAGTTATACCATGACCATCTTCATCTTATTCTCTGTATTTGTCCCTTTGCAGGTGTAGAGCAAATTTAGTGCAGCTCAATGCAGTAAGTGAGTCAGCCATTAACTAAAATCCATTCCCCTTTCTGCTCATCCTTGCTTCTAAAACAGCGCTGTCCAATAGAACTTTCTGCAACAATGGAAATA
>CAUYRT010045075.1:0-19053 GCA_963574885.1 Lepilemur ruficaudatus | reverse complement strand
GTATGTACTCTCTGGACTACTTTGACAGAGTAGGTTTTTGAATGTAACAAGATAAGTCAACTTGAGCGGTAATATATTTTGGGAAATCAGCTCACTACAAATTGTGACTGTAAACATTGTACTGTAAATGTTTTGTAGTTTTCTCCCAATAAAATTTTCAGAAGAAAAAAAAGAAAAAGAAAAACATCCATCCACTTGCTCCACAACAAACTTGCCTTATAAAGTTTTGTTCATTTCTCTCTTTTATTCCTCTTTTTTCCATTTTCTAAGCTATCCCTAAGATCTTGCAAATTTGTGGTCAATACTTTCTGTTCAGTGCTTTTGGCTCTGCTGAATTAAGCTCTCTTTTTCAAATGAATTTCTCAGATCTTTACATGATATTTTAGAGAACCAAGCAATTTTTTAAAAGGAATGATAATGTATATGTATTGCTTCCAAGATATTTCAAAGCTCTCCAGCAAATATCTGCATCCTTGTCTGAGGAAAGTGTTTGTCTCGTTGGTATTTGAATATATATGTCAGTTTACATATTTCTAGGACTTTCCTGTGCAACTATTAACACGGGTTATTTTTAATATCTATGTTTATATAACAAGAAAGAAGCCCTCTTCCACAGAAGTATGTTTTACATTCTTTATTACTCGGTGTGTGTTGCTATAACAGAATACCTGAGATTGGGCAGTCTGTAAAGAGTAGAAATCTCTTTCTCAGATGGGGAGGCTGGGAGTCCACGATCAAGGTGCTGGCACCTGGTGAGGCCCTTCTTGCTGCGTCCTCTGCAGAAGGCAGAGGGCAGAAAATAGGTGAACTCCCTTCCTCAACTCCTTTAAGACAATTAATCTGTTCATGCGAGCAGAGCCCTCAGAAGCTAAATGCATCCCATAGGGTCCACCTCCCAACGCTGTTGCATTAGGAATGAAGTTTCTGACACGTGTGTCTTGAGGGATACGTTCAAACCACAGCACACACAGAGAGACGGTCTGTTGAATTGAATACATGTGATACACATTTAAGCTTATACTGTGGGTTGTAAATGGTACCTAGGCAAGAACATCCAGACCGATTTAGTGTAATGTGTGCATAGAATTCCAAAGTGCACACAGTTAGATAAATTAACAGATAAATTGCTTGTTTCATTCAAAAATATAAAATATTTAGAATATGATGTCAACACATTTTGTCAGAGTCTACGATAGAAAGCTTTGACCTTTTAATTAAATAATTGAACTCGTCTTTCATTGTCACAATGCATACTTGTATTATCACACTATTAACTGGAGGTTTTATATAGTTTAACTCCAACTTTGGGAGTAAGATTAAGGCCTTAGCAAATGGAAATGTGGCTGCAGACAGTCAGAGGCTATTCTGTGATTAAGCTTTTATAATAAATGATGTACTCTAGATGTTCCACAAAAATTCCCATGTGTCAGATTTTAATGTGTTAAAATTTACTTTTAGCTACAATTCCTTTTCATTGATTTTTTTTTTTTAAAAAAAAACAGCAGAAAGCATAAATAAAAGCTTTTTAGAGATCCTCTGGGGAGTCTTGCATTAAGTTATATAATACAAGGTTTAGATTTCTTGAAAAACTATGCTTAGAAAGAAAAATTAGTGCTTATTTGTGAAATCATAATGGTAGTGAGGTTTTAACATCATCATTCATAATCTGAAAAAGATTTGTCATTGATGTTTCTGCCTGTGAGCGTATCACTATGTCCCTACACAAAATATTTGAAATGATACTTAAAATCTTCAATTCCTTGACTCTAAATTTGTGGTCCAAGTTGTGTCTACTCAGGCCTGGCAGAGGCGTAGGGACTCCAGGGACACGCTCTGCTGGGTAGGGATGGGAGGCGGAGGCAGGCACCAGGGCTAAAGTCCTGGCTCTGCACTGACCCGGCGGACCCACTTGGGCAAGTCTCAGGATTTCTCTAGGACTCAGTTTCTCTGTCATTAAGTGTGGAGCAGGGCAGAGGGGCATCTATGTGACCCTGACATCTTTTACACCCATGACACAGTAAAAGTCCATGAAGGGCAAGAGCAGAAGGTGAGATTCAAAATTGTTTAAATCATTAATCAAATTGGAATTTGGATGCTGAAAATACATTCTGGTCATTTTTTAATACCATCAAGACATTGAGCCCCTTGCTTAGTATCCCGCATCGTGTGGGGAAGTGTAAATAATTACAGTATGTTTCCACATCACAGGAACAGAAAACAAGCTCAAAATTTTCATACCCTCCTCGCCACTCTGCTGCCTCCCTTTATGTCAAACACTGGACTTAGCTCATAAACTTCCAGATACATTTCTTACATCTACACACCAAACACATGGATGCAGGACTGTAATATGAATTTGTGGATGCTTTCCCAATAGTGTCTGTGCGTAATAGATGCTCTATCAATTAACAAGTAATAAATAATCTGTCTCATCTCTACTCAATCCCACTCTGTCTTGACACCAGCCACCACTTCCACCCTCATTTGACAGCCCTGGGATGACCAACGCCACGCCTCCTACAACGTCCTCTCTCTGATCACCGTCTCCTGTTCTTCCAGTTCGTTGGCTCCAGTATTCCCGCTGGAAACTGAGAATCACGAATGCTCCGAAACCCTGTGGCTCTCTAATGTCCTCACTCCCCATCACCATTCACATCATCTCCTCACTGTCTTAATTTTATTTAAAAAAATTGTCTTTTTACAGACAGGATCTTGCTGTGTTGCCCGAGCTGGTGTGCAGTGGCTGTTGACAGGCACCATCATAGCTCCCTACAGCTTCAAACCCCAGGGCTCGAGGGATCCTCCTGCCTCAGTCTCCCCAGTAGCTGGGACTACAGATGCGAGTCATGGCGTCCAGCTCCATCATACATTTTACCTTATCCTCGTTTAAAGAAGAAATCCTCTAAAATATGTGCAGATGCCCCCCTCCAAATTATTACCTATCAATTTTCTAATATAGCCTCTATCCCCAGCACACTACTAAAAGTCATCTTTTCCAGGCCACCACTGATATAGGAGAGGTTAACATTCATGCTTCTGCCCTCATGCTAATTGGCCTTTCAGGGGTATTCAACACACTTGACCTTCCTTGCCTAATTAAAATAGTTTTTTTTCCATGAGATTTATGATATTACACTCTCCTTGTCCTTGCCCTGCCTCGTTGGCCCCTTCTCACCAGTGTTCACAGTTCTTTATTTTTTTCTAGTAGACCTCTGACGGCTGGGGGATCCCAGAGATCCCTTCCAGCTCATTGTTCCAATTCCCCTTCCATTTCGCTGCCCAGCTTGGCCCACCCGGTCCTTTGACAGTGGAGATAGTCAGTTTGCTAATGGTGTTCAGCTTCACGACTTCCGCGTTCTCTGCTGATGTGCGGATCTCTGCCTCTACTGTCCCTTTCATACCCCCATGATATTAACAAAACAAAGACTCTCCACACTCGAAAACAAAATTTTATAAGCTGATCTTTTGATGAAATCCTTGACATATATGATACCAAAATGTTCCTTCCCCAGACTTTCCAATCTCGGTAATGGCTTACCATCTGCCCAGTTCCCAAAACATCAGCCGCAAACATGAAATTCTTTGCTGAGGTATTATCGTCCCTCACATTTATCCTGCTCCCAAGCCATCACGATATTGTGTTGCTTCTCCCTCTAAAATGCATCCTGTATCCATCTATTGCCTTCCAGCTTCATTGCAGATAGTAAACTAATAATATTCATCCTAGATTTCTTATTGAAAACTAATAATAGAAACTCTCTGCCCACTGGAAACTCCCGCACTGTATTCCAGTCTCCTGACCCCTAGTTCTGCTGTTCCTAGTTAGCGTGTTTCCATAGGCCTTACCCGTTATTGAAAAGGGAAATTGCTTGTGGTCTCATCACATAACTCATGGGTCAGCAAGTTACAGCCCACTGACCAACGGGTTCAACAAATATTTTTAGGAATGAAGTGTTATTGGAACACAGCCAGGACTGTTGTCTACAGCTGGTTTTGTGCTATGATAGCAGAGTAGAGTAGTGATGACAGAGATGCACACAGGCCTGAAATATTTGCTGTGGTCCTTTACCGAAAAAGTTTACTGACTCCTAATGTATCCTATATGACTTTGCCATTTCATGTAACATAGAAATGGGGTACTGCAATATGATATCAAACTGACAGCTGTCTGTGGGAAAGTTATAGCTTTGTGTCAAAGGCAAACATTTTGTGTCAAAGGCCTTCCTACTATTCTCGCTCCTACCTCTGCCTCTGGGTAAATGCTAAGTATAGGGCAGAGCGGAGCCAGCGTTCATGGCACCCACGGCATCTTCTCGGTGAGCACACCTGTGTTCATAGCTGCCCAACCCCGTGGCTTTCGATGTGGGAAACATGTTGTTAATCATAAATATATGGGGCAGGGTGAGATACTGAAATCAAGGAATTAAACTGGTACATTTCAGTCTTGGAGGAGAATTTGAGGACTTCTTTTTTTTTTTTTTTTAATTTTAATCCTCTGTATTTCCCGCGTCTTCTTCCAGTGATTAAGACACAGCCCCCAAGCGGCGTGTTTGTCAAGTTAATAGAAAGAGAGAAACAGAGAATAAACTTGGCCATGGGATTAGATTTATAAATTAAGAGAACAAATACACATCAGCTTGTCTGTGTTGTTTATTGACAGCTTTACTCGGTAGTATTTTCTTTCTTAATGCTCTGCATGTTTCTCTCATTTCACTTACGTCCCTCAAATCCTTTATGGAGTCAGAAATAAAGCAAGGAATAAATACATTAATGAGTATGCATTTTGAAGTTTGTTTTTAGACACGTTATTATACTGTGACCAATAAGCCGAGGTGCAAAGACATGCTGTGCACTGGCCTTGCTCACAACCTCTCCAAAGGCAGCCTGGTCCTCCCGAAGTCCATGCCCCAAGCAGCGTGCTTTAGCATGACGGGAACGAGAGTACTGTCCCCTCGCCTGCTTTTGCAAGTGAGTGTCTTCTTTTCTGTCACAGGGATGGGGTGGGGAGTGGCAGTGTCTTAGTTTCCCACTGCAAGGCCACGTGACATACCTGTGCCGCTGCTAACAGTGGATGCCGCCCTGTAGCAGGCAGAAGCCCATCGGTCTGCATCAGCTGTCAGGCCACTCGGAATGCACGACTGTTGGAAGTCAGCTTTCATTGTGGGTCTCCAGTGAATTGAGTCAATTTCTACGACCTCTTGAGTAAAATAACTAAAATAAGTCATCAACAGACCTGACATTATCCCTTAACCATTAAATCCAAATTATATGTTTTTATCATAAAATGGCATGGTGGAAAGAGGAAGCTCCCTAGTGGAAAGATACGTGTTTAGATTCTATTGCTAATATTTCAGTGGATGTGCTACATTGGGCAAAATACTTCACATCTCAGAAATATACTTTATATTTTTTCACCAATAAAATGATAATAACCCATTAAAACTGGCATGGGAATCAAATCATACAATATATCAAAAGCCCCTTGTAAAATACAAACTATATATTATTAAATAAAATGAGGTATAAAACAATTTTATTATGAGAATAAATATGATAAGTTTTAAAAATAACATTCAACAGCAGGATAGATCGTACAACACAATGAGGTAACTTTTTCCTAAACTAGGGGACTGTTGCTATTAGCAGCTTTTCAGAAACTTTTCTCTTTTAAAGGTAATCTTTTGTCGGAGGTATTGTTTGGCAGATGTTGACATTCTTTGATTAATATATTTAATAAGAAGCTATTTTGCCATTTTATACAATGCATTTATTATTTATAAAATCTTTCCCAAATGAAAGATATTAAAAATTCTGCCTTTTTTTAGTTAAAAAAAGGGAATTTAGTAGCACTACGTTTATTGTGCAGTTTCTTATTTCATAAGTTGATATTAAATAGCTACTGAGCCACACATACAGGAGTGAAGCAGGCAGAATGGCAATCCCCACACAGGCATCCCTGTCCTCCTCTCCGGGATGTGCGGATAGGTTAGGTTGAACGGCAAGGGGAGTGAAGGCAGCAGAGGGGGCTGAAGTTGCCAATGCCAGCCGGCAAACTGGAAAGAATGTACGGAAATGCAGAGCAGAACGGTCGGTGTGAGAGGATGTGATGGGAAAAGACTCAGTGGGTCCCTTCTGGCTTTGAAGAGGGAAGGGGTGCCACGGGCCAAGGAATGTGGATTCCTCCAGAATCTGGTGCTCCCTAGATGCTCCAGAAGACAAGGCACCTCCCTGGCATGTGGATTTTAGCTAGTGAAATCCATGTCAGAGTTCTGACCTCTAGGACCACGGGATAATCCCTTCCCTCCCCTTTGCCAGCTGCAGCAGGAAATTAAAACATGGAAGCACATAGATATTGGGTTTGAAATTGTTTGAAGTACCTGAATACTATGCACATTTTAAAAGTCTAACACAACAAAGGAAAATATAACAATTGAAATCAGCTATATGTGAGTGAAAGAACACAGTTGTACAGAAACTGATAGATTTTTCACTTGAGCACGTCACAAGGAGAACAATATATTTCCAATATATCCAACAGCCATGCCAGTGGCCCCACAAAAAGTCCCACAAAGTCTGCTCTTTGCAATAATTTTCTGTCTTATCTTCTTTGATAATCTCCTAGCTCTGATTACTCTCCTCCAATTCCTCCTGCTTTTCGTCAATGAAAATATCAGATTCCCACATCTTATGTCAACATCTGTGCTTTTCACTGATGTCTTCTTCCCTTTTCAAGGCTGCAGCAACACCTCCCATCTTGATGGAAATCAACCCCTTATGCCTCCAACCCTGGTCTCTCTCCAGCAGAATCCCAACCTGTCCACCTGCCCGCCGGCAGCCTTCCCCCACCACACCCAGTCTACCTTGTCAATCTCTGGAAGCAAAAATCCAACATGCCCTGAATTAAAACCTCAACCCCACCTCTGCCTGCCTCTTGTTTACTTCAGCGTCTCGAGGCACAGCACCTGTTTCCTCCAAGTCACTGCACCAAGAATCTCAGTGTTTTGCAATCTCTCCCTCTGTGTCTAATCAGCCCTAAATTCCACTCTCGCAAATTCTCAAATGACACTCATTTATTTTCTATTTTAAGATTGCACCGAAGAGTCTTATTTTAGCTGGTCTTCTAACTGGTCTTCCTGTCTTCTGCCACTTCTTGTTCTAATCAGTGCTATATTCTGTGTCCAATATAATAGAGACATCCTTTCTATTTGGCCCCAAATGTTCCCATTTTTCCCACTGCCCCCAGATAACGTGCCAGCTCTTGGCAGTAACGTTCCAGACATCCACAGCATAGAGCTGAATATATTTTCATATATGTCCCCAATCATTGTTTGTCTCAGGATTCATTTATACTACCAAAAACTACTGAGGACACCACAAAGCTTTTATTTATATGTGTTACAGCTACAGATAGTTAGAAGTTAAAGCCAAAAATTTTAAATTGTTTATTTATCAATTCAAGTCAAAGTCATGACATCCTCATTATATATGAATATAGCATATTCGTGCAAAAAAACTTATATTTTCCAAACAAAAAAGATAGTGAGAAGGGTGACATTGTTTTTGATCTTGGCAAATCTCTTTAACATCTGGCTTTGTAGCTGACAGCTGGATTATCATATATTGTTGATTCAATCCACTGTCACACATTAGATTGGTCAAAATACGTACAGAAAATCCAGTTTTACACAATTAAGTTCTTGGAAAAGGGAGGAACATTTTAAATAGGCTTTCAGGTGTTTGTGAATATCCACTTAAATAAAAAAACAGAATTCAACAAGTGGTGATTTCTTAAAGGTTGTTTGCAATGTGAACTCTGAAACCGTATCAAATAAGTTTTTATGCTAATGTTACCTTAAATCATCTCAGTGCATTTTTCAGTTTGAATGGATCATTTATCTATCCTGACTTGGTCTTTTATAACATCATGCATGGTTCATTAGCAAATATTGTTTTATTGAGTTATGCAGATCTTCCCACATTTCATTATACAACATCTAGAAACCAGGTTCATTAGTATCACTACTGGGCTTCTCAAAAAGTTTTTAAGTATTGGGACACTGTTAGGGTCACGGTGGCACACATCAATTTTCCAAAATACTGAATTTTGCTTGATGGTTTGACTTTTATCACAGGCAATCAATATTGTCACTTGTTTTCCTTGGAGCATCAGAATTATTCCATTCATTGTTGAGAAAATTTCTGCCAAATATCTCAGCCTGAGTAGTTATCGCCTGGCTATAAGCTCTTCTACGTGACAACGGTGCTCCGTGAAAGTGTGCAGGTCAGGTCACAGCTCCAACAACCACAGAAGCTTTTTCCCTCAAGAAAACCATTGTACGTCACCAAGATTTCAAACTGGCAAGTCCACCTGACCGCATCCCCTGGGTCTCTCTCAAACTTTAATTTTCCCTCTGGAAAATCCCTGTTCTGAATAAACAGAGGCCTTCAAAGTCACTTCCTGATGATTTGGACTTGTCTAGCCCGTTAAGCTGGCGATCTTCGTGTCGGTATATTAACTGTTCTCCTTCTCTCCAGCGTGGCTCTGCCATTCACCAGCCACAAAGCACCAAGTGCCTGGGCCGGGGGCTGTGGCTCGTAAATTAGTCCCTTCTGCCCCCAGGGAAGACCCCTCCATCGGTCCCGGTCCCTGCTTATGAGAGGGACCTCAACAAGCTCAGATGCTGTGCAGTCTCAAGTAGCTACAAAGGTGAGAGATTTCAAACCGTGTATTTAAAGAACTGGTTTAACAAATTCTGACGCCTCAGCTTGACGAAAACCAGGCTGCAGAGAAAATACAAACTAACGTCCTCCGTCAACAACAATCAAGTGGAGAGAAGAATCAGACTCCTGCTCTCTGGCTTGAAGGATTAAAATTCAGACCCAGGGATGGAATGTCTTAGGAAAGTTTTCGGTTCTGTGTAAAATGTGACGATTCAAGCGTTTAAGTCGTCCAAAGAGCGAAAGGAGATACTGTGATTCTGTTAACCAAGGAAGAAAAGATTGTTTAGTAATTACCATGAGATAAGCAAATGTGCCGGACTTCTTGTTCTGTTTTGTTAGTTTTATTGTTATTGCTGCTGTTCTTCCACAAAATGCTAATGAAGAAAATAGTTATAGTTTCAATTTTGAAGGTAAAACACAGGCCGGTGAGAACCAGACAGCACACCCTGGTTTCTGCAGCTGAGCGACGATGGAGCCAGGATGAGACCTGGTCCTCGAGCTGCATCTCGCTCCCCTTCACCCGCCGTGCTCTCGCCGAGGACCGCTCTCTGTCACCGCTTCTTTGTTGTGGGAGGATTTCGGAACACGGTGTGAATAGACTAAAATAATTCAGATTTGGACAACTACACGCCCTGGATATTGATGATCCCAAGGGGTTTGGGGCCAAATCTGGGGATTTTGTGGATGGGGCCGGGTGGGGACCCGGAGGAGCACTGCTGTTCAGGGGCCACCCAGCTGGGACCCGCAGGCTGAGGGGCAAACAGAGGCACTGTCTGTTTATTGTGAAATGCATGAGCTCCGTCATCAGTTGAGCGTGAAACAGCTCTGATCCCAGGCTTGCAAGTTTAGTTCAGTTGTATTATGATATTTGAGACTTCAGTAGCAAGTATTATATTGACCCAAATCTGGAAAAAGGGACACAGATTCTGATCCATTTGTGTGGTAGTTTCGCCCACATTATGACATATAAGTGGCTCGTCAGAGTACCAAGCAGGAGCCCACAGTGACAATGTGTCATAGGGAGACGCACGGCAGCAAGTTCTGGTTGTTTCTGATTACTGGACGCCTGTGGACCTGGACACAAACACAGTCTTCTGTGGGGTGCGCTCTAGATCAAGCCGGAGTTTGAGGGACAAGAGCACTCATGATTGGACCCAGAATGTTGCTGGTTAAGAGAATTAAAGGGTCTTTCAAGAGACACCAGCTGCTCCCAAAGTCCTCTCCAAGTGGGGTGTCTACACAGCAATAACCACGGCAGAACGACCTGGGGTCTGGGAGCAGGGGGCAGACAGATGCTCTCAGCGGTGGTTCCAAATCTCCTGAGGCCAAATAGTTTCTAAGACTCTCTAGGGATCACTTGCTCAGTACTTGATGCTGTGAAACACTTTCATCCACTTAAACACGCGTCAACTCACTGTACACGTCACTGGGAGGAACGCAACAGAAGGAATACTGAGCCTTTGCCTTCGAGCACTCGTCCTTTTACTAGAGAAAGAAATAGCAAGAAAAGAAGAGAACCAGGATATCTCAGCAGCCTAAAGGAGACATTGTTAATTATAGAAATTTATTACGGAAAGCATTATTTATTATGAAAACGTAGTAATAGCAATGGGAATTTTCAGTAGTGGGATTTGTCTTATACCCCAAGTTGTGGCCGGCTCACGAATACCAAGCAGTCTGGTGAGGTATCGGGGACATGGCAGTGATTTGCTTAAACTACCCAGCAAGTGATGACACCAAGGTGGTGAGAAAGAATGCCTGACCCCAAAGCCCGTGTTCTTTACAATCCCCTAAATTGGAAGGGGTTTCTCTGGCCGTGAGATAATCCCAGATTCTTTTCTGTTGCTGATGATTCCAAGGTCAAAGTTGCAGAAGTTCCTCTCGACTGACACGTTCCGAAGGAAGTACGAAATTTGCAAGTGCTCTGACTTCTTCCCGAGAGCCATCTCCATCTGATGTGTTATCATGTGCAGATCTGTCGGGAATAGTTGGTTCCCCACCTATTTTCAGTCCTGAGTAGGCATCTGTAAAATACTCACAGCATTTGGAGCGTAACAGAAAACGTTCACCACAAATACCTTAAATGTCTTCCAAAGTAACCAGCACCCTTATTTATACACGTTTAAGATGGTGCTACACAGCCGTTGTTTATTTTCTTAATGCTTTTTTCCTTTATAATTCCTTGACTAAATTTAAAGTGGTAGAAAACAGACTAAATTTTTTTAAACCATAAAAATAATTAAATAACAACCCACTGAGACTTCCAAGTTATTATTCAGAAATTATTTTTAGTTTTGTTTTTCTTCTTAGGTATTATTTCTCAGTATTTGTTTGCACGATTTTAGGTGTAATTACATAACAAGTTTAATGATTAAATTTGAAAACATAAAAATGTGTAATCATTAAGTTTACTCTAAATCATCAGAACAATGCTTGAACTTGGGAAGACTTTCCTGTAAAAGCCAAAAATCTCCCTGAAGAAGACAAACTGATTTGTTAAAAACAGAAGATGTGTTTATAATTTATGGGGAGATTTTCTATGAAATATTTATCTGAGCTTCTCAGAGTTGTTCAAGATAATTTCCCTCTTGGAAGAAATCAGACAGTCAGCGTCGGAAACGCCTCTTATCAAAATATTTCCCGCAGGTATTGATGTGGTTCTAAGTCTCTCAGGTCTTTCAGACCGTGTCATCTGTTCCTTTGATTCCCTCTGACTAAGGCCGGAGATTCGTGAATACCTGGTTATTTGCTTTTCGATGCATCAGAGAAAGGACTGATCCAAGTCTGGTCTGACTCATTTTGTCTTCCTTGAATGACAAAAATAGCATCTGTTGTTGTGTTTACCACGTTCCTGCTGGGTGTTGCCTGAGATTCCGCATGCTGGTTCTCATGGCGAAGGCATGTGAGGTCCCTGTGTCTCAGAGAGAAAAGCGTGAGAGAGCGAAAGACAGGGGCATGCAGAGGCAGTGGGGAAAGAGCACCTGAGTCAACCTGAGACCTGAACTGTTGAGGGACAGAGTGGCCACAGGACCCTGCTCTCTGCACGGCAGCTTTGCATTGGCCCAGGAAGCCTGGTTGTTGCTGAGCACATAGCACAATCACCCTCAGCCTGGAAAGTAAACGGTGACGTGTGTCAGCAGTGAGGTTGATGTGACCCATCCTGTGGTCACCTGGGCCACTTTCTACAACCACTTGCTAAGCACATTCTTGTGCAAAGCACTAAGTTTTGGGATGTAGACATGGAAACATATTCTTTAACTCAGTGAGTTGACAGCCTAAGAATGGGGAGAGGAAATGCTGAGAGGTGGCAAGACTGCCCTGAAATGAGTTGCAGAAGTCAGCAGAGTAAACTAGTCTCAGAGAAATGGGGAATAACCTCAAACATCACAGAGGGACTAGCGAGGGACCGAATGCGGAGCTGGGGAGAAAATGCAGTTACGTGGCTTGCAAACCAGTACGGCATGGCAGTAAAAAAGATTGAAGATACAGGGATAGGACAGACCAAACCCTCAAAAAGTCAAAGGTTATCCAAACATTTGTACTATTTCCCAGTATCAAACACTTAAGTATTAACTATATTCCCATGTAGTTGTCCCTTGTTGTCCATGGGGGGCTGGGTCCAAGACTCCTGTAGATACTAAAATCTGCACGTGCTCAAGTTCCTGCTATAAAATGCTGCAGTTTCTGCCTGTAACCTGTGCACACTTTCCCATATACTTTAAATCATCTCGAGATTACTTATAATACCTAATACAATGCAAATGCTATGCAAATAGTTTTTTTACTGTGTTATTTAGGGAATACTGACAAGAAAAAAGTCTGTACATGTTCAGTACATATGCAACCTTTTTTTAAATTTTTGGAATATTTTGAATTGATATTTGGTTGGATCTTCAGATGCAGCCCACAGATACAGGGCACCTACAATTGCCTGTTTCTTTGAGAGATACAAACATGATTGTAAGACACTATTCCTGCCCTGAGGTGCTCACATTTTGGGGGGAAAGATCGTAAATATAACAGATTGAACAGTTTTGCCAGCCACTCCTCTGGAGATTCCATGTGACTTAACTCCCAATAATTCAGCGAGGTCGTTACTACCATCCTCTTCATTTATATGAGTAAACTGAGGCATAAAGTGGTAGATAACTCGCCCAATATTAGTCATTAAGGACAAGAACCAGGATCTGAATTTAAAAAATCTGGCTTCAGAACGCATCTCCTTAACTACACATTTTTGCGTGTGTATTAAGTATGTTACTATATGGTTCAATCTGTGCTTCTGTATGAGAGATATACACATGTAAAAACTCATACAAGCACACGCATACCCACACACACAAATGGGACATTTGACAGTCTGCTATAGAGTTACTACGTAGAAGCTTAGCATGCAGAACCCTACCACCTGGGACCACCCGTGCTTCCGCTGTCACCTGCTGTGCGTGCTAACGGTCATGCAGCGCTGTGTGGGATCTTCCCCTCCCCGCACCTTTGCTTATATGTTTTTCTGCCTTGCCCATCACAGAACTCTCTGTTCTAAGCCAATGGAGTTCTATTTGTCCTTCTCGCTTGCCCTGTTACCCCGAACCTTTTCCAAGAAAAACAATTAATTCCTCTGTTCTTCCACACTCTGGTGTATATCTTATGACTGCACTATTTGTCACATATGAAGGTTCATGTTTTCATTGTATTTTCACTACTGCCTGTAAACTTTTCGAAGGCGTTTTGTTTCTCTTATAAAGGGTAAGGCCATTACAAAGGGTGAGTGCGCAATATGAGTTGGTTGAGTGATGGGAGCTCGTTGATCTTTTCTTACTTGGGCTGATGGTGGCGGTGATGGAAACAATTCTCTGGCCAAGAGACTAAACCTTAAACCTATGCTTTGGTCTTGCGGCTACATTTTTAGGGCATTGAAATGCAGTCTCCTCTTTCCATATTATTTTTGTTTTTGTTTTCATTTTTGTGTTGGTGGTTTTGTCTTTAGATTTTATTCAATTCAACAAATATTTACTAAGTCCTGTAACTTTTTAGGAATTTTTGCAGGTTCTAGGGATAAAAAGAAAAACAAAATGTAGATGCTAACCCCAAAAAGTTTATAATCTGGCAGGAGATTCACACTTGTAAACAATAATCACAACAGAATGAGGCAGACACGAGAAACGACGTGAAAAGAGTGATTAATTGTCTGGAGGGATTAGGGGAAGCGCTTTAGGAGCGTTGACACCTAAACAGAGTGTTGAAGAATGAGTTGTTAACCAGGTTCCCAAGGAGGGTGGGGCTGTTCACAATCCTCAGGGGCTCTTTGTAAACCAACTCCTTGCACTCAACACACAGATTTTCTAAAGCACACTCAGTGAATCCATAGCCACACAAAACTATTTGTTTTGCTTTAAATTTTTAAAGGCAGTTTATTATTTTGCTCTTGAGATATCAGCTATGCTGGCTATGCTCTCTCAGCAATTATTGTGGGTAATTAGCTAAGTAAGTATGAAAGTAAGAAAAGACAGCAACTGAATTGACTATGAATATAATGAAACTGCAAGCATAGTAAATGATGAAGCTGATACAATGTACATGTGGTAGATATAACGTGTGAATTATAATTTTCCCATATTTCATTTACAATTTTGGATGGAGGACATGTTTCAGGACTCAGTTACTTAGACAAGCCCCAGACCAGCCCCGAGGCTGTGGGCGTCCCCACCCGGACTGACAGCCAGGTGCTCCCACTGACCCTCAGCACAAAGAAAATGCACAACAGCAGATACACGTGAAACAGCCTTATGTATTAGGAAACCAAGTGGATTTTTATCCTACTGGAGAATAAATACTGGACTGGAGACTGACGGTGGGATATGCAAATCTGTGTTTCTTTCTGTATGGTCTCCTTGATTTCTTTACTTGTCTGCGATTTCTCTCCGGTGTGCTTTCTTCAAACACACTCCAGGACTGGTGCAGACTGGCATTTGCTCTGTGTTTTGGTTCTTAGTGTCTGCGCCAAGCCAGAGTAGCCCTCTCTGTCCTGTTGCGCTCCCGCCCGGCCCCCACTTGCCACCCCGCCCAGGAATGCTGCAGACTGCTGACATCTCCTGAAACTGCCCCATTCCATTCTCGCCCAAACTGGGAGAAATGAAGGCTTAATATCCTTACTTCTGGGAAACCCATTATTTAAGTAGAAAAAGACATTCTGACTGATGATCACCAGAAAAAAAAAGTTTTCGTCGAGAATAAAACAAAATTATTTTCTACATTCTGATTGTTTTCATTGCCTTAATTAATCCTTTAGCCAGAAAACCTGCCATATTCCAAACAATATCAACTTAACACTAGCTCCTTTTGTTTCTTGACTTTTGAGAATATACTTAAGAAAAATTATTTTTTCTTTGAAGCAAGTCACACTTCAGGGTTATTGCCATCTTAAAAAATATGCCTCTCTCTCACAATTCAAAAAGAGTAGTTTACATTAAAGAACATACTGCTTGTTATGAATGCACTAAAGTTTTGCATAGTAAAATAACATCTGTATTATTTTGTTTACATATTACAGTCATCCATGGCATTGCAACGGACTTAATGCAATCCGCAGGTTGAAATTCTAACCCCCAATATGATGGTATTAGGAGGTGGGGCCCTTGGTAAGCGATTAAGTCATGAAGGTGGAGCCCTCATGGATGAAATTAGTGCCCTTACAAGGCCACCTTCCTGCCACATTAGAATACAAGAAATCAGCTCTCTGTGAAACGTGAAGTGGGCCCTCACCAGACTCCAAATTCTAGGTTTCTAGCCTCCAGAATTGTGAGACATACATGGATGCTGTTTAAGCCACCCAGTCTATGACATACTCCTAATCAGCCCAAACTGCTGCTTTGAGACAGGTGTCAAAAGATTGAAATTGCTAGAACAACTAAAACTATTTTACTCCTATATGTATGTTTTTCCTAATTGCATGATAATATGTGTAATTTTAAGAACGCCCACTATTTAATAATAAAAAAGAAGGCAACAGCTGTGTAGCACGTACACAATTATTGTCAATCCATTTACTATTACACCAAAATACTATTTCAATCCTTTTTGAAATCAGTTTGAAAGCTTGGGGAAGATTTAGCAACATAGAGCATGATGGCTAAATCTGTATATGATGATTGCATGTTGTCAATATTTTGCTAAACCAAATGTTTAATTTTGGCAGGATCTTTGAGATTTTTTTTTTAACACTTGGTTTTAAAAATAAGGTACAGTTTATCATTAAACTATTGAGGTCTCCCTTCATAATTAGACTTCTATGTAAACCATCACAAATGTTGCTGGAGAAATATTTTAGAAAGGAGATTGGTCAGCGCACACTGGGGTATTGTCAGGCACGTTTCTCTAGTAGGTTCAGAGACTTGCTGCCGGTGGGTTCCTCACCATCTTCAAGAGCACTCCTGGGGTCTCTCATCCCCCGTCTTCTCTTTGTATAGTCACACGCACTTTCTCGCCCTGGCCCCTCGCAGCAATTCTCAGTGACTATTGTCCTCCAGACGTCTGGGGAGGTGAGTGATGAGACCACAGGGGTTTAGAACAAGAGGCCCTTGCTGCATTCTGTGCCGTCACGGTCCTCACAAACATCCGAGGGACCTGCGTCTAAGTCGTTGCCCCTAACAGTGAGGTGAAGCAAATTCCTTCACTTTGTGGTTCTCCCAGCACATTTCAAGGATCATATTTGTTCTTGGGGCACAAACATACAATCCAGGGGATCAGTTTGACATGGGCAATGCTTTGCCAGTATGCCTATATGTCTAATGCTTCATTAGGATTCGGCATTCTAATGCTTAATTAGGATTTGATATACTGACAACCTTAAACTTCCACGGCATAAAATGGCTTGCAGAATTTATTAAAATAAGTACGGGTTTTAAGCTTGATTTAAACCTTTGAAAGCAGGACCCTACTGAAGTCTTCAGAGCACTAATCATTGGCTCCTAAGAAGAAAAGAAAATAATTTTTTTTTAATGCACAGAGAGATTGGTTAGAAAATTAGTTAGAAGTGCAACTAAGTGGTTTGTTAATCAATAACAACTTTGAAGGAGCCAGGTTAATATAATTAGTATAATTAATATAATCCAGCTCGTGCACACTTGTAAAAGTCAAATCACTCAAGCTTGGGTACAGAGATACCAAAGAATTACGCTTCCTGTTTCACTGTTGGACGCAGGTCGGACTGGGCAAGTGAGCACCGCAGCCCACGCATCAGGGAACGGCTCAGCACTTGGCTGTGGCATGTAACACCACTGGTGTCTTTATTTTTCCAAAATAAAATGGACATGTACATTTACTTATCACATTTTTAAAAAATCAGAATCCTGGGATTTGGGGTTCAGATTAAAGATTAGATAAACTTTATATTTTTACCTTCAAAGGATAAAAGAGGGGTCAGTGAATTAGTGGTTGCTTAATAATTGTCAAAATAATAGAAATAATGACCGTATTCACAGATTTAAACATGAAAGTTGTTATACAAGTACCCCCTAAGCGCCTATTGACTTCTGATTTTATCAAATTACATTAATCATATTTGGTTATTGATTTTTAAAAATTAGTAATGTCCTCAAAAATAGTAATCTGCCTACCCTCCAGTCAGATCTGTTACTGTAGAAGCTGAGACTCCAGGCTGGGCACAGTCTGACCCAAAGCAACTTCCCACTGCTTCTGTTCCCACTGCCTGAGCTCTGATCACGCACACACTTCTGTGCTCCCAATCTGTCCCCTTCTCTTCCAGCTCTGGGGCTGGGCACAGAGAAATCACTCAGTGCAGGAGGCTAAGCTGTGTTTCCCACATGTGTCCCTTCCGTCGTCAAGGTGCAGCTCACACGCACCCTCCAGCATGAACTATCCACTGTCACTTTCAAACAGAAGACCTTCCTCCCAGACTCTCCCGGCTGTCATGCTGGGACATTCAACTGCCTTCTGTCACGCACTGCTCCCCAACAGGCTTATTCACGCACATGCACCAAGCCACACGCTTCTCCAGGACAAGTACTGACACATTCTTCTTTGTATGTGCCTTGCTTGTGTTGGCTAGTCAGATATCAGAGAATTTTTTTTTTTCTGTTTTGTTTACTATTTGATCCCTTGCACCCAAAACAGAACCTGGCACAAAGTAGGCACTCAATGACCATTTGGGGAATGAAAAAGAATACTGAGGAATGTCCGGTATAGTCTGAATTTCCATACCTGGCTGAGCTGTTCATATGCACGCCCACGGAGGAGCCATCCCTGTATAAGGAAGGTGGGGGGAAGGGCAGACCTGGTGAAAAGGTACGGGAAGGCAGCACGTGCTGGTGGAGAAACTGAAGCAAGTTTTTCAGAAGATCTAGCTAAGATCATTGATGAAGGTGACTTTGCTAAACAATAGATTTTTCAATGTAGAGAAAAGAGGCTTTTATTGGAATAAGTTGCCATTTAGGACTTTCACAGCCAGGGAGAAGTCAGTTCTTGGCATCAAAGCTCCAAAGCACAGGCTGACTCTCTCGCTAGGGGCTAGTGCATCTGGTGACTCTGAGTTTAAGCCAATATTCATTTACCATGCTGAAAATCCTAAGATCTTTAAGAATAGTGCTAAATCTACATTATCCGTGCCCTATAAAAGGAAACACAAAGAAAGCACGTCTGTTTATAGAATGACTTACTGAATATTTTAAACCCACTGTTGAGACCTACTGGTCAGAAGGGAAAGATTTCTTTCAAAATGTCACTGCTTGTTGACAATGCTCGTGGTCACCCAAGAGCTCTGATGAAGATGTACAAGGAGATTAATGTTGTTTTCATGCCTGCTAACCCAGCAACTCTTCTGCAGCCCATGGATCAGGAATTAATTTTAATTTTCAAGTCTTATTATTTAAAGCCATATAAAGCCATAGTTGCCACAGACAGTGAGTGATTCCTCTGATTGGTCTAGGCTACTTCAACAGAAAACCTTATGGAAGGGTTTCAGCATTCTAGACGCCACTAAGAACATTCATGAATCATGGGAGGAGGTCAAAATATCAACATTAACAGGAGCTGGGGGAAATCCATCCCAACCGTAATGGATAGCTTTCAGGGATCCAAGATTTCAGTGGAGAAAGTAACTGCAGATGTGGTGGAAACAGCAAGAGAACTAGAATTAGAAGTGGGGCCTGGAGATGGGACTGAATTGCTGCAGTCTTATAATAAAACTTGAATGACGGAAGAGTTGGCTCATATGGATGAACAAAGAAAGTGATTTCTTGAGGTGAAATTTACTCCTGATGAAGACGCTGTGACCACTGTTGAAATGACAACAAAGCATTTAGAATATTGCATAAA
>CAUYRT010045074.1:0-20422 GCA_963574885.1 Lepilemur ruficaudatus | reverse complement strand
CAATTTTCTTACGAACTATTTGGAATAAATAAAAGTTTTATGCCTTTTTAAATAAGTTCAAATATGTAGACTTAAGTATTTTATTAATTATAACTATAAATTTCTCACTTTTCCCCTTCTTTTATTATTATTACCCCCACTGCAGGGAAACAGGAGTAATGTATTATAAAGGGTTGAGCTACAAAGTTCTAAAGCAAAATAACCTTCGGGAAAATGTATCGTGGTTTCTGTAATGAAAATAATGAGAATTCTAGGAATAATAATATTTAGTAGTTTTCTCCTCTATATAAATGAGACCTTATTTGCACCCAAGGACTAATCAAAAGGTAAGCTGTAGCTGTATGTTCGGAAATTCTATTCTTATGACTCTGTGGCCAAATACTTTTATTAAAAAAAAAAAAGAGACAGCTTTAGATAGGAGTAAATTTGACATTTGTCAAAAATCATGGTCTCTTTAGATTATCAACATTAAGTTTTCTTGTCTTTGATTTATATACAAGAAAGTTTTATTTCCTGTAATACAGTTTATTTGCAGGAAAGATTTTATCACGTGGAATTTTGAAATTTAACTTTTATTTTTATCAATAATGTTTAATTATCTTATATTCAAGATTTTAATAATTTTGGAATGTTTAAACTTTACTGTTAATTTTGGCCATAAAATTTCATAAAATTTTTTAATGTCTGGATATAATGCTGGCAGCAGCACTGTATTTAGATTATATGATCAAAGGGCTTAGACAATAAAACTGTGGATATCATAGCATCAGAAGAGTGTAACAAAATGAATATAACAGCCATATTTCAACACTAGTTTTAGTGATTTTTGACAAAGAAAACACAGTGAAGAAGTCAAGAAAAGTATATAATAAGACTTACACTTTTATCTGTCACAAATTGCTTTTGTGAGACAAGATAAAGAAAGTAAATAACTGATGTGAATTGTAAAAGTAGGCATAGAGCAAATTAACAATTATAATAACTGGACTATGGTGTAGTATTAAAAAAAAGAGAATTTTCTGAGGTTTCAAAAAAATACTAAAATCTTTGTGTTGGTAACCACATTAGAAATATTTAAAATCCTTTTAAGCAGATATAAACTAAATGTGCATAATCTAGTCCTGTTTATGAGGAATGGAGTGAGTGATGGCAAACACTATGATTTATAAATTTCTTGTGGAACTTCCAAAGAAAGTGAAGTTAAGGTTCCAACAGGTAAATGTGACAGAATCAGTATTACGATGAGAATTAATTCTCAATTTCCTATGTATCCTTGTGGTCCGAAGTATTACACTCAGCATTACAGTTATCTAAGCACACATTTAAAAAACCCCAGTCCCATTTATGGATAGTAGTAGATTCCCTGTTTGTACCCTAAACGTGACCCTTCTTAACCCCAACTATGCCATTAAACCCAAGAGCAAATAATGGATTCAAAGCCATTTCCAAGGAGCTATGTCCACGATAGCAACAAACAGTTGGAAATGTTTTATCTCCAAACATCTTAAACCAATTTTATTTTTTTAATTAAAAAAATCTTATCTAAAAAATGTGAACATTTGTCTATGACATCTTGATTTTACACACTATAGAATACATGTGATGAGAAGAAATGCTTCTTATATTTTATGGTAAAACTTTATGAGGAATTGCAAGTATGGATAACAAAAACCATAGAATTTTCTGAGATCCAGTTATGAAAGGAAAATAAATACCTCTCCAAGCACAGTGATGTGTAGGTCATACAAAGCATAGCAGAAACAGGACAATGCTGATATCAGGAAGTTGTTGCTATACTTGTTTTCTACATAATCTCTAACTTTTAGGCTTTTATTTTCTCAACTTCTGTCAGTCATACCAGAGAGTTATCAGGTGACAGATATATGTGAGAATTAAAAACTTGTATATGAATAGTGAGAGTTTCACATCCTATTTGTTATTTCTAAAGTCACTGCCTTTGTCTATTTTTCTTTTTTTACTACTTGGTATTTTGAATATACCCTTAATCAATGGAAAAGAGGCTAGGTTGCTCAACTTAACAAAAGTTTCAAAAATGGGAGAAAAGGCAGAGAGAGGAAAAACCACCCTGTGGGAGATGGTTGAGTTGGCATTTGTTTTACATAAGAAGCTTCAGAGGAGAAGTGGTGTCAGAGAATTGGATAGACAAGGGGAAATTCTGAAAAATTTGATATGGATTTTGAACTAGTGACCTTTGGTAGTCTTTCATAGATTCAGGTAAAGATTATAATTCCATTTGAATTACTTATTTTCTGTATGCTGTTTTAGAAGCAATTCAGTATAGTGGTTGAGCAATTCAATGTAGAGGTGGAGACATTTGTCACCCCAAGTTTATCAGTTTTTTTTTTTTCCTTAGGGAGTTCATCTTACATTAGCCTATGCCATTTAATAAATTCATACATCTATAGCATCTTCCTCAGAAAAGAACACACTCTTTTTCCCAGACAACCTCAAGGACATTAATCTACTTAAGAATTTGGACTCCTTTTTGAATGAATGGAACGTCAATATTTAAGATCATTTTGGTGTGTCTGCCTGACACCCAAAACCAGAACTTCGAGGATTTAGGGTTGCTACTATGGAAATCATGATGAAGTTGCTAGTATAGCCAAATTACTGTCAGAAGCTTGAATAGTTTTGTTAGATAATGTTCCGTTATTTGGAATATATTATATATATATATGTATGTATACATATATGTGCTATATGTATATGTATGTGTATTATATATAGTACTTAGTGCTGTGGTCAGGACATGGTGTAAGTTTGTTTAAATATGAACTACTTTAGAGCAGAAAACTTCACTGGCTAAATGAAAACATACACATTAGGGGGTGTTTATAAATTAAAAGCCACAGATGTATTTTGTTGTTTTATGTGTAACATGTTTTTACTCATTATCTTATAAAAATATTTGTGTGTGTGTGTGTGTGTGTGTGTGTAAATACACACAAAATGTGTATGTGTATAAATATTTGTATCTATCTATCTATATGAAGAAAGTTACTAACAGGATGAAGAAAATATTAATAGTCCCCTGCTCTCTTTTCATCCTTTGGAAAGAAAAAACATGTTTGCATCAGATGCAGCTGGAAATAATGCTGTTCTCCAGGAAAAGAATTTTCACCCAAATATGTTATGCAATTTTATGCAGAGAGCATTTGAATGTACTTATAAATGTTATAATAACAGTCTGAGATTGGGCACCGGCTGATCAGGATAGTTGTACTTATTTCACTGGAAAACCTGGAAAGATGTTGAGACCATTCACAATTTCTCCTACTGCCTAGCAACCGTACACACTGGCTCATTACCAAGCAATGCAAAGAAAATTGTCATAATCTTTAGTCTTGCAGAAAATCCTATTTGTCTCTGTCCAGTCAACTTCTGATCTTAAGAAATCATCAAACATAGCCAGTCTTTTCAGGATACATATTAATTGAATAAGGAATAGGAAAAAAGAGAGCAAACAATATATATTCTCCATCCCACTTCCAGAGATGGCAGGGTCCATGAATAATCAGCTGGAGTTTTCATCCACATTGAGTATAAACCTTCTCTCTTAGCCAGCAGACAGCATTCTACCACGAGATATGATCTCTGGCAACAGAAGAGCGTAGTTGCAGAACCACCTGAAATGAAATCAGTGCCCAAGTTGTGTCCATCCAGATGCCCTTCATCTAAGCAATAGAAACCATCCATCTTCCTACTAAGTTCAAAGCAGTTACAGAAACAGAGAGAAATAAATCATCAAGATTCTCCACCTTCTCCATAATTCTAGGTTTCTAGTTTTGTTAGGGTAGGGAGTCTGAGTGTTGATTGCCTTTCTTTGGGGGATTTGTCTGTCAGCATTTTTGTTTGCAATGATTAATTACTCTTTTGAAGCCATCAGTTAAGATCACAATAAGCCATTCCAACTGCTATTTTGACACTTTCTCACAGAGTCAATGGAACAACAGCCACCATCCAGTCCAAAGAACTTTGTATGGCAGATACTTGGAATAAAAATTAATGGTTTTGATTTGTAAATCTTTCTTTTCCAGAGGAATAGTCTTTCCAACCTCCTAGCTGTTTTTTTCTTTGAAAAACTCTCTATTCTAATATTTTGTTTAATGACATGCCCATCCTTACAAATTTCTATCTCTATTTTAGGTTTTATTTTTAGTTCTCTGGTATCTCCGCATCCCTGTCACAGATAATTGGCTATTGGAAAGCTCCCATGGGAATCACTCCATCTTGGGGATCACTCCATCTTAAGGATCAAACCAAAAACTTTCCTTAATCCTATCCATCTTCCTTAGAGATCCTTCCAGGCTTCCATCTGATTCCTCATAAGGAAAGCAACTGACAACCTGGGGAACATAGCTGTGAGGAAGGGGGAGATACAATCAAAGATACAGTTCAACACCACCAGCTTTGGTGAGCTCAGCTTTTCATGGGAAACTTGAAAGGTTTAACTGGACTTGTATAACTGAAGTAAAAAATCAATGTCCCCCACACTCATTCATTGGATTGTCCAAAGGCAAGGAACTAGTGGGAAAGAAAAAAAATTTTCTACATTTTTTTATCTGAAATCTTTTCCCATTCAGTCTCCAAGTTTTATCTCAGTGATTCTTATGAACCAGTCAAATCCTTCCTGACAGTGTTATTAAAGATGCTCAAGGGAAATCACACAGACCTACCTCTAGTAGGGAAAGAAAAAATGGAAGAAACTGGAGTGTAAATAGAATAGTCTCTGGAAGATGCATTTATTTATTTATTTATTTATTTCAGACTATTATGGGAGTACAAAGCTTTTGGTTACATGGATTGCTTTTATACTGCTTGAGTCAAAGTTATAAGTGTGCCCATTATCCAGATAGTGTACATTGTACCCGTTAGGTATGATTTTATCCAGCCCCTACCCCTCCCACCTGCATGATTTTCATTGAGTTTTACTTCCAGTTGTGCACATGAATACTGATTGGTTAGTTCTAATTTAATAGTGAGCACGTGTGTTGCTTGTTTTTTCATTCTTTAGATACTTCACTTAGGAGAATGGTCTCTAATTCCATCCGGATTGTTGCAAGAGATATTATTTCATTTCTTCATGGCTGAGTATTACTTCATAGTATACATATACCACATTTTATTAATTCACTCATGAACTGATGGTCACTTGGGTTGATTTCACATCTTTGTGATTGTGAATTATGCTGCAATAAACATTGGAATTCAAGTGCCTTTTTGATAAAATGACTTTTTTGCCTTTGGGTAAATACCCAGTAGTGGGATTGCTGGATCAAATGGTAGGTCTACTATTAGTTCTTTTTTTCTCAGATCCAGAAAAAATAATGCTTTGTTTTGGAACCAGAAAAGAGCCCCAATAGCCAAAGCAAACTTAAGCAAAATGAACAGATCTGGAGGCATCATTTTATGACTTTAAGCTATACTACAGGCCCATAGTAACCAAAACATCATGAAACTGACACAAAATAGATACATAGACCAATGGAACAGAACAGATAACCCAGATATAAAACCATCTACATACAGCTATCTGATCTTTGACAAAGAAGACAGCAACATAAACTGAGGAAAAGAATCCCCTATTGAATAAAATGGTGCTGGGAAAATTGGATAGCCACATGTAGAAGATTGAAACTGGATCCATATCTCTCGCCACTCCCAAAAATTCATTCAAGGTGGATAACAGACTTAAATCTAAAACATAAAACCGTAACAATCCTGGAAGAAAATGTTGGAAAAACTCTTCTAGATATTGGCCTAGGCAAAAAATTTATGAAGAAGACCCAATGGCAATCACAGCACAAAAAAAAAAAAATAAAAAAATAAACAAATGGGACTTGTATTAAATTAAAAAGCTTCTGCAAAGCCAAGGAAACAATCAACAGAGCAATTAGACAACCTACAGAATGGGAGAAAATATTTGCATGCTATTCATCCCATAAAGGGCTAATAACCAGAATCTACAAAGAACTCAAGCAAATCAGCAAGAAAAAAAAAAAAATCAAACAACACCATTAAAAACTGGGCAAAATACATGAATAGAAGGTTTTCAAAAGAAGATAGACTAATGGCCAATAAACATATGAAAAAATGCTCAACATCACTAATCATCAGAGAAATGCAAATCAAAATCACAATGAAACATCAACTAACCCCAGTAAGAATGGGCTTTATCACAAAGTCCCAAAACAATAGATGCTGGTATGGATGCAGCGAGAAAGGAACACATACACTGTTTGTGGGACTGATCCATTTAAATATGTAGCATCTCTATATTTACAGACTGGCTATTGGAAAAGTACACTGATACCAAAATTAGTATGATACTCAAATATTTAACAACTGTTAGAATGTGAACATCATAGTACTAAAGGTCATTCTAGAGGTCTCCTTCTGTGCTAACCATTAACTCTTTAAAAATAATAACATTAATTCCATAAAAACCCTTATTTAAAGTCAGACTACTGTAGAATACTGCAATTGTCCTCTTATTGTGCACCAAAATATTGTAAGAAATCAAACAGTAATATGCATAACTTTTACCTATGCTGAATACTGGCAGTGATTTATATGAATTTAGTAATAAAGGTGATCTTTTAATTACTTTATGTAAGAATGCAATCAATGAGATATTGTCCTGTATCCTAGAGAATTCTAAAAACTTGATATGATTCAAATGACCTAAGAAGCTTCTGGTTGTCATTTTACAATAACCTCATAAGAATTAGTAGTCAAATGGTTGGGTTATTCTGGGGTTTTCAACTTACAAGGCAAACTGGAAGCATTTTGTTAAACACACAACTAATAAATCACACATGAAAATAAACTGAAGTGCCATTTATTCACTGCATAGTCTAAACATTAAAGGGATTATGTTTGCCTTAAAACTAAAAATAAAAATGTGGATAACTATATTCTCCTCCTTTATTAGTGGTTATGTATGATTGTGTGTTTTTATGACTTGTAGTTTGATTAATATTAAGGTAAGAGGCATATGGACACAACATCTTTACTTTTTTTATATTACTGCTCAATGCAATTTCAGACTATTTGAAACATGTTAAATAATTCTTTACAACTTTCATTTTGTGTTAGCATCTTTTGTAGGTAATGTCAAATTATTATTTTTATATAATAGGTATAAATAAAAACAATACTGCAACAACTTATTACCTTTATATTTTCTCAGTCAATGCCAACATATTCTTCAGCATGGCATTTTCATAGTTATTATGAACAAAAGGGTCAGTTTTATACTTTTTTCCATTAAAGAGAAAAATATGATGATTCAATAGAAACCATACATTTGAAAGGGAGATAGCATCTTCAACTAGTCTGGTTGGAGTGTAGCCTGTTCATCAGGAGAGAATACCACCCACTAAACTCTACCCAGTGAAAACTGTCTGGTCTCGATCAGTCCTAAACTTCTTCATAATTTGCTTGCTCTAACCAGGGAGTCTCAACCATGTAAGAAAAAGTTTGGTGTTTTGGGAAGGATTCAACTAGAGAAGCAGAACTAGGAGGGTAACTATTTAGGATATTTATGAGTGAGTTATTCAATTTTATATGGATTTATTGCAAGGAATTAGCATATATAATTGTGGGGTAAGCTAAGCAAATCCAGAATTCATATGGCTGGATTTTTAGACGGGAATCCTGCCCAGCTCTTTACATGTGATAGTACTCAAACTATAAGCCTGGATTTTGCTTCATATGGATCATACTTCTTGTCTGAAGGTGTGGAAAGTCCAGAATTTCATACTGCTTCCATTGAAAAACCTCAAGACTAGTTTACTTCAAGTCTATTAGAAAACTATGGCAATTTTAGTATTGTGAATACTTCCAAAAAATCAAAGAAAAAGGGACAATTTGCTTTTTAAACTTTGCACCCATTTAAGATTTCTGTTGGAGCCACAAAATCTGGAAATAATAACTGTATGTTGTATGACCCAGTGAAATGGCTTTTAGAGTAGAGGTGAATGTGGCAGTTTATGCTTGTGGGAGAAGTTGTTGAAAATATCAACCTGACCTTATTTTCTGGACTCAGATCGGGGCCAGTATTGCTTTGTGATTACATCATAAACTTTAGAATATGATAGAGATGATTTCAAGTAATGACTCTTCTTCACATTGGTTGCCTGATTATAAACAAATTATTTAACCTCTGTGATTTTCAGTTTCCACACTGTAAAGTAAAATGTAATAATACCTATTTACCAACACATCCTAAAAATTAAATGGGATAATTATTTTCATTCATATACTGTTCCCAGCAGGTAGAGGAAGTAACCATTAAATGATAATTTTATTATGATATGCACTAAAACTGTAAGCTTAATGTTCTCTATCTGAACAGTTTACCATTTTATACACAATGAACTGAACAGTGGTGTGCAGAAAATAATCATTGCCTAAAGAACACACCAGAAAAATGAGAAGTGGGCAAGAGTGTTGTCCAATGAAAAACAAATAGGCTTTCAAGATTTGAGTTCAGTTCACTTTAAATAAATGCATAACTTTGGCCAAGTCATTTTAATTTTCTGGACTTCATGCTTCTCATTTGTATAACTAAGATAGCAATATATATATGTATATATATGTGTGTGTTTTAAGTTTGTTGTGAAGATTAAACAAACAATTATGAAGTAATTAATGGCAGAAAATACATTATTGAATATATTTTAGGTTCTAACAGATTTTGTATGTTATTTAATTCACACAGAAATCACTAAAGGTGGGTGACAGTGTTATTTCTGTTGCACTTGAGGAGATGGCACTTATGGAGAAGTAAGAAACTTGCCTAAGGTCATCATGCAAGTTAACGCAAATGTGAATTATGTCTGACTCCAAAGCCTATGTACTTAAGCCCTCCACTAACATTTCTGGCACTGTACTTTACATTTGATAAGCAGCTGGCATTTGGTAAACACTCCATTATTTTTAATAGCTTTCCCCTTTTCCTAATTAACTTCATGTCCAGGAAAAAGGAAGTAACTCTCTTGAGCTTGTTGGAACAGAATTGATCTCTCTTTATTTTGAGAAAAGAACAACATAACAGGCTATTTTTCTGTGACTGAATAAACATTCTTTTAATTACTAGCTTTGTACACAGACACAGAGATGTGTGCATTAAATCAGTGAATTGAAGCATCATTTATTTCTTATGCATGAAGACAAATTCTTGTTTAGGTTTACTTTTCACCTTAACTGGTTATAAGACAGTCACTGTCTGAATATAAAGAACCCTTCCCCCGATAGTAGCCAGGAATAGGACATTGTAAGACCCTCTGAGGGGCAAAAAGCTTAATTATTCAACAATGGCTACAATGATTATTTTTCTATCATAAATAATGTCATGTATTATGCAGTGCGTCGAAGTAAACCTCCTTAATCTTAATACCTCACATATTAACAAACCAGAATAGAGCAGAATGCGAATAGGAATGGAATGCATTTAAAATTCATTCACAAAGAAGTGCATTTTTATTTCTTTAATATGTTTGTGGAAGCCAATATAAACAAATTTTCATGACCTTTACTAACACAGGGCATCTATTTAGAGTAATATAGTGTGACAAACCAGTTTTTCCATATTTAGTGGCACATCACCAAGTGTACCAAATGAACAGACAGTATTGAAAAACAGGCGATTAGGAAATATTTAACTCTGGCCCTTCATTTAGGTTTTACAGCTCTTCTGTGTTTCATCAGAGCAAGTGTTTGTATGAATGTATGAATGTAACTTTGAAAAATAAGGGGTTGTCTTTTTTTTTGGTGTTTTATTTTTGTTTTGTTTTAACACCAGAAGTGGCTCCCTCAAGTGAAGAGTGTAAAATTGCTGGAATCTCTAAGGATCCAAAGGAAATTACTGGTGGCATAAAGTGTGGTGGTAAAGCACTCTCATTTTTTATCAAGATGTAATCCAAGAAGTCAGTGGGGATAGACCATTGCTATTAAAACATAAAACAAAATATCACAGTGGCCAACTATTTATATGCAACTCTATAAAGAGACCAAAGAGAATGGATTTTTCTGAGGTCTCTAGGTTTCCAAATTGCTCTAGATATATAATCATATTACACAGTGGAATGAAAAAGACTCTCCTGATATCTCAATATCTCAAAACCCAGGTAATAACTTACAGTTGACAAATTTTAGCTACAATATAACTTTTGACATTTATACAATGCTACATTTGAACACTGTAATTTTGATTGAAATCAACTTTGTGACAACCCCAAGCAATTATTTTACATCTATAGTTTTATAGCTTTTACAACACAATGCAGTTTTGTCTATATATGGTTTGATTATATATACCTCTTCCAAACTGGCACACTTAGGAGGATATTGTGTTATACTCCTTATATGATTCAAAAGTAAATTGCAAAGAGTTAACAGATCTTGTATGAAGGTCTATTTAGTGTGATTGATCCTTAGAAACATGATTTCAATTTCATGGCCTTCTGAGGTACTTACGGATTTTAGAATATGTCTACAGTCTCCAGCTACTAGTGCAAAGTTGAGAACAAAACAACACTGATTCTAATTAACCATAATATTGTGAAGTTTAGATTTTATATTAATCAAACATTTATATAGAATCAGACACCATTTTCAATGCTATTTATGTTACTTTATTTTTGTAACTATAAGGTAGATGCTATTGTAATCTGCATTTTTAGAATAATGAAACTGAACCACAGATATTTAAACTAAATTTATAAAGTCACACAGCAAACAACTTGTGAAAGCTGCTTTAGTAGCCAGCATGTGGTTTTCCTGGTCTCTGCTTTCCACTGCATGCTGCCTTAGTGTAGAATGGTGTATGTGGTGGTTGGTTGGTATAATTGGCATCCCTGTCATACATTTTCCTGATTATTGAATCCCTATTTCATGTAGGAAAACTGTTCCATGTGATTTATGTGAAAATGATCTCACCAGCCACCTCTACCATAGGGCTGGACAACTAGGCTCTGTCTAGTTTTTGACAGATGTACCCTGAGAAAGAAAGGGTCTCTCTTCTTTAAGACAAAGACCTGTGAATGTCAGGGAGTGGATGTCTATCAATTTCCCCGGCCTTATGAAGGAGTCCACTACAGAACAGAAAGAAAGAACAATTGCAAAGACAAGCAGAGTTGTTGGAAAAACAGGAGAAAATATGAGCCAAAATAACATATTTTCAGTCTCTAGATCCACTTTTACCTATAATCAGACTGGCACCATATTTCTGTTTTATGAACAAATGTTAAGTAGATAGCTAAGATCTCTGGCATAATAGGATTTGGAAAGTGACCTAGAGTAACCTAAGGCTAATTATTATGTCATTAGCTTAAATCTACATTCTGGTTCACTCCCCCAGCTAGGGTTTCAGAGGAGCTCACATATGCAAATGAACCTTGAAAACACCTGTTAACCGTTTGATAACATCTCATACCTCCCCCTCCTGAAAGCCCTTCCCAGGATCAGGCCAATAAAAGGAAACAACCTGAGAATTCCCAGAGTCGGTCATTCTCTCAGTGAGTCAGTCTGTCTCTCGAGGAGATAGACCCATTCGTTTTATAATAAAAAGCTGCTTGTGTGAATCTGCTTCCTGCCTGTGGTCACTCCGTTGCACTGGCCCTGCTTGAGGTTTTTTTTTTTTTTTTTTTTTCCCCAAGCAAGGAGGCAGAGAACTAGGATAACAGTTTACCAAGAGGCTGGACCTGACACTTTGGTTTGTCTGGTCATTCTTCTGCCATGAGCACACCAGGAACCTAGAGCAGACTGTCACCCTGACACAACAATATCCCAATTTAGCTTAGGCTTAAGGGAGGACTTAAAACCTTCAAACTCTTCTTTTACAGACGAAGAAGCAAACTAAGAAAGGTCAACTTTAGGTCCACTTTCAGCTCCTTAAAGGCAGGGTTATGTCCTTGATGTATTTGCACAGGAAGAGACACAAAAATATTTGTTGATGAAGGAAGGAAAGATGGGGCTCAAAGCTAGTAATTACGGTGTGATAACAGGCATAGTAAGGACTCCAGCTTCCAGCACAGGCATTGACTGTTTGATTATTATGATGCATTTATACTTGACTAAAATATATACTGAATATTTGATTATCATATTTTTAAAATATTGAATGATAATATGAATATAATGAAAGTAAGGTATATTTAGGGAAAGCTTTAATGACTTTTGACAAATACATACATCCATGCACCTGGTACCCCTATCATGATACACCACAGAAACTTCCTACATCTGTGTCCAGTTGGTCCTCATTACTAGAGTCATCCATTCTGAATTCTATCCGGGGTTAGTTTGGCCTGTCTAGAACTTCATACAAATGGACTCACACAATGTAAACTCTTATGTCTGCCTTCTTTCTATCTAAACACTATTAATATCCTCTTTCAGAGAGAAGGAAAGTGGGACAAGGAGAATAAATAATTAGTGACTAATTAGTAGCTGAAGGTCACCCAGACAGTAGATGTCAGAGCTCAGGTCCAAACTTAGGAGCCTGATTCCAAAGTCTGTGTTCCTAAGCAATATGTTTAATGCCCACTTGCTTGCATTTCCATGTATTTAAATTTAATAGCTAGATATATTATTGAAGGTTTAGGATTCAAATTTTATTTTAGAATATGTTTATTTGAAAAAGTACCTAATATTAAATCAAAGCTATTTCCTCATGTTACTTTAGCATATTTCACACATACAAAGGAAAAGAGAACCTAGGCAATTATCTAGAAATGGAAACGATAAAAAGATTGCTTTGATTGAATTATCTTATGGTTTTAGGAATTATTTTTAACAAAGTGTTCATAATTAGTTTCTAAATATTCTATTTCATCTTGTATACGTAGACCTGGCATTAATTGGAGCAAAGTGCTAAAAATAAAGAGTTAAATCTTATGTTAAAAAGATAAATGTATATCTCAATATAATTAACAATGATGTTAATAGGATCGTTAGTTTAATTGGTTTTGACTGAAACACTGGCATAATGAAATTATTAAAATCAACTTTTCAGATTCAACAACATAATATCGTAGCAAGGTTTTTAAAAAATACTTCTATTTATTAATTTTATAAGGATTAAAGATACTATTTACAGAGGTATTTTCATATTAGATTATTTGAGTGAAATTGCTTAGCAAAAATTTGGCATAATGATGCCATAAAATATTGTCTGAGAATGAATTGCTGCAAACTCCTCATGAGTTCCCAAATGGAAAAACATTTCTTATTGAAATTTAAAGCCTCTCATTAAGAACTCAGAAGAAAATTATTGACATGCTGTGGGACTTTCCAGGGTGAATAGAGAATTATCTGTTTTTCTTCAACATCATATAGAAAGATATATATAATGAAACAGATGTGAATGGGGATAATAATGAATACACAAACCTGCTTTTTAGGGGATTAATTATTCCTCTCAATATATTTCAGGCCCTTTAACTGCTCCTATTATGGTCATTATTAATTATATACGGGCTCTTTTTTTTTTTCTTTTTTTTTATTGGGGGAAAACTACAAAGCATTTACAGTACAATGTTTACAGTCACACTTTGTAGTGGACTGATTTCCCAAAATATATTACCACTCAAGTTGACTTATCTTGTTACATTCAAAAATCTACTCTGTCAAAGTAGTCCAGGAATTCCTTTTTATAATGATTAAACACACAGCATGATACAACCACTGACTCATTATCAGTTGGTCCTGGGTTCAGAATTGACAAAAGAATGAAAGACCACAATAGGTTGTCAACATCAGTTTACTCAGCTTTATCCAACACAAAACAGGAAAGAAGGAGCTCAGGCAAAACCACCATTGCATCAGGAGATCTGGCGATAATTCAGGCATCTACAATCCATGGGGCACATCTGAAGAAAGCAAGGACGCTATGGGCTGCCCTATGTGAGATTCAAGAAAGCTCCCCCTCCATTCCTTACCTATTCTTCTTCTCCATGCTTGACATGTAGCCCTCTGGGAGTATGTACCAAGTCATACCCCTTACGTGCCACTACCTTGACAATTGGGATTTATCATCAGTAATGCTGATAACAGGAATAATTCACTTAGTGCAGCAAGGACCAATTAACATTCCGCATTTCCTTTAACTCAATCCATTCAGACAGCCGTGTTAAAAAAAAGTAAATCTGAGGCTATATTCCAGTTCTCCCTGGGTAACTGTTTAGAGCAGCTGCTAAACCGTTATCTGCAAATCACCCCAACCCTGGATTAATTCCTTGGCATTGCATACTCCTCTGTTAAACTTTATTGGGGCATAAGATTCACACAATCAAATTAACACGTTAATCATGTGGGTTGATCACTTTTAACAAATGTGTATATGCATCCATTAAGCACCACTCCAACCCTCTCCCAAGAAAGTTCCCTTGTGCTGGTCTCAGCAGATACCACTTCAAAACCTGGTCCCAGGCAGCCACGGATCAGATTTCTACCAGTATAAGATTAGTTCTGCTTCTAGAATCATGTGAATAGAATCATGTAGTATGAACTTTGTCTCGCTTCTTTTATTCAGCATAATGGTTCTGAGATTGATCCATGTCGTTGTATGTATCAGTAGTCGTTTTAGTATTCCAGCAAATGACTATGACACAAGTTTGCTTATTCAGTCACCTACTGATGAATGCTGTTTCCAGTTTTGGGGGTACTATTAAAGCCTAATTAGCCAAACTGACGAGGAGCAAGCGTGTAGTCTGTCCAAACCAGACTGACAAGTGAGGAAGGCATTATGAGGAACCGTGGAGCCACTGGACAAGAGGGATTCTGAAGGATTCTGAGGAGACTCCAAGGGAAGTGGCGATCAGCTCTCAAGCACATGTTTCTGAAGAGAGATTAGGAGAATCGGGGATTAAATAAGGAGTGGGTGCTGTCAGCGGGTGGGGCCGTTTAGTGATTGCGTACCCCAGTAATGGATAGGTGGTGCCAAATGGGTCTGGGGACATTAGGAAGACAGCAATAGTCCATATTTCACTGCTGCTCTGCAACCTTGGGAAAAACAATGTTTTCTATAAACTCTGTAGTTGGCTTTATCTTCATCTATTCTCCCAGGCTGATAAATGGCGGGCTTGCTTATTTTTAGTTTAAGCTCATTTTCATCCTTTGAAATAGGTTTTTATTCTTTCACTACTATGAATAAAGGTGAACGGGTTTTACAGTTTTGCACTATTGTGAATAACACTTAATTGCTTGAATGCTTAAACACTGGTGTATGTTTTCCTTTTTCTTGGTAATTGTTGAGTCATATGGTAAGCGTATGTTTAACTCTATAAGAAAATGCCAAACTGTTTCCCAAAGCTGGCCAACAGGATTTGTCAGAGCCAGATGTCTTCAACTAGGTTGTTAATCATGATCTCACTCCTTCTTAATACTCCTTAGCAAATTTAATAGTTTTATATTTCTCCCCTTTATGTGTTGTACTTTTTAATAAAGAGTAACAGATACATTTCATTGCATTATTGCTTTTCCTAAGTAAATTTGTTTCTTTTTCAGACTGCTCCGTTGCTCTGGAGACTACATCTATTAGACTTCTAAATAAGTTTTGCAAATTATTTCATCCTGTGAGTCTTCAGTGAAATAAGCCCTATTCTCCTTCGTTTCTTCAAACTACCAATAAATCCTTTATTAGAATAAAGTAGCAAAGTAAATAAGATATTACATCAACACTTTGTACATCAAACATCTATTGGTAATACAGTATCCTATCCCTAACTATAACCCTCATCCTTTCTACTAAAAATGTCCCTCTCCCATATACCAAATATATCTAATAATGGGCATTTAAAGCTGCTGCTTAGGAAATACAGGATTCATCTATGTCTGATATCTCAACATACCCTATCCACAACAGAACAAGATTCTATCAACACTGGTTTCTGAGTGTCACATTGGAGCAGCCCACCTACTTCCCACTGGGAGGAAAAAGTACAAGTCTTTTACACACCAATCCTTAACCATTACAACATGAGAAAGATTAACTCTTAACCCATGGCACTCTTGCTGGAATGGAATAAAATCACAGAGGAAACACAGATAAAGTCCTGTCCCCTAAACGTTTCTTTGTGCTTTCTGAAAACCTGGCCATTGTCCTTTGAACTCTTGCCTCCATGAAGCCAATAGTCCTTCTCAGATGGGGGCACGTGACCATCAAGTTGTACTTGGCCAATGGTATCCCACCAATTTAGTAATGCCATGTTCCATACATGAATTGCTTCATCATCATTCCATGCTAGCTGGCCTACCTCAGGCTATTAGAAATACACTCTAAATTCCTATATGCGGACAGGGTAAACTTTTATCGTGATGTCATTCTTCCAGAAATGCTTTCTGCTTGGTTCAAAAAAAACCCCTTACTCCAGGCAAAATCCATCAATAGATGCTAAAATCAACAGGCAGAAGTTAGAGGAGAAACGGGATAGTTGCATAGTCTCAAAGTAGCTCCCCCAAGATATTTTCTAATTACAGAGGGAAAAATCCTAACTTCATAGTGGAGAAACCCACCTGATAAAACTTAAATCAAGTGATCATGATTAACAATAAGATATGACATCATGTGCCCCTTGACATGACTGGAAGAGATTAAGGAGACATAAATGCAATGTGGATTCTAGATGCAATCCTAGTACACAAAGGACATTAGCGGAGAACCACGAAATTCAAATTAGGTCTGTAACTTACAGTATTGTACCAAATGTAAATTTCCTGGTTTTGATCATTGTAACACGATTTTATAAGATGTCAACATTAGGGGAAATTAGATGATGGTTATACTCTCGGAAACTGCCTAGTATTTTTGCAACTTTTCTATAAAAGTATTTCAAAACAAAAGGGTTGGGAGGAGCCATGCCTGGTACCAGCGGTTTGCAAATCCCTCAGGACCAGAGTTGACTGAGCTACCATACTTGCTGTTGCTACTGTGTTCCGGCGGCATGGTGCACTTTGAGTCCACCATATACATCCAGGAACTGTTAACTGTGTATGCTCTACTCTTCAAAACAACTCAGTCTCTTTATGCCAACAGGACTCATTAATAGGGCCTTTGAGAGCTCTAGCAGAAGGCACTGGTGATAATGCAGTCACAATATAACCTTTTATCAATTCCTTTTGTTATCATTACCCAATTCAGTTTCTTTACTGAGCTGCATCCACACGTACTTTTGGTGTATCTGAAAGAGCAGTGCAGGCCCTGGCAACAGGGCAAACTATACCAACATGCTGCCCCTCACACCCAGACAACCAACAGTCATCTGGGTTCATGGTCACACAGTGCACAGGGCTCAATGAATGAACTATCATTACCTTTTGAATGCCATGGTAGTGAGTCCTTCAGATTTCCCATAAAAAAATCAAAATATAAGGTAGAGCCAAATGAGAGCTCCGATAACTACCGCTTATTTGGGTCACTAGAGGGCACTTCATCTTATCTTTCTCTCAGATTATTCAGGCAGAATTTTCAGGCAAAGTTAATAGATAAGCTTCCCTCCAATTCTCACTTTTAAGGTTAAACAGTTCTGGCGGTTTCTCCCAGCACCAGTCATGAGTCATCTAACAACAAGGAAGAAAAAGCTACAAGCAATTCTTCTCTCGCTCTGACACAGCCTTGCCCAGATCACTGTATAAGTCATCCCTACTGCCCTTCAGCAATCACTCCCCCTTTCTCTTCCAATCCCAAATTTATCCCCTCTCTCCCTCCCATGTTTGAATTCATGGCTCACTTGGCTATAGCAATCCCCCACCTAGGTAACAAAAGGGTAAACTGTGTCAGTGCTTCCCACTTACTCATTCTGAAGAATTAGATACTGGGACTGGAGGTTTAATGTCAAAGAGCCATTCCTGCTGCTGGGCAGTCATGGCTGCTGCCATGAGCGTGCTTAGCCACATTATGTGCCATGACTGCTGCCTAACCCGGGTTCCTTTTGGGATATGTGCTGCCTCATGCTGTAATGATCTCAGTTGGGACCTGCAAACTTGACCCTGAACCTGGTCCTACTAGATCCAGCAACACACACGCACACATACACACACACAGAGAAACATACACACAGAACATAACGTGCTTGTCCACAACTCCTCTGGGAATACATGCTAATCACATAAATCCCAGTGTATCTGCACCATTAAACAGGGGCTTCACAATAAATAATTCTGATAGCCAAGTATAATTTATTTGGTTTATCATGAGCCAGTTAATATTCCATATATAACTTAACTCATTACTTCCTGGAAAGCAGTGTTCAAAGAAAGTACAGTCAGGGTTATAATCTCAAGTATCCCTGGGGTTAGAGTAAGAGTTCAGACCAGTTGCTATACTTTCACCTGCTTACACATTTATAAAAAAGAAAAGTTACCCCATGTCTACTCAGTGTACTAGGACAAGGCAATAAACGTAGATCTCCTAACTCCTGGGTCAGGGTTCTTCCTCCACACCACAATACTTTTCTGCCTACAGGGTGTCCCAAAAGTCACCATACGTAGAGAAAAATGGGAAATTGCAGCTAAATGTACCTTTCTTTACAAAATATTCATGACAAAACTTTAAAATATGCTAGTTTTATGTCGCATACTTTTGGAAATACTTCAAATGTTTAAAATTATTACTTTAAAAGCTAGGCTTTGTCTTACATAAATGCGGCTACTACAGTACTGTGACCACTCACCCTGTTACTAAGTAACTCGTGTATACAAATAAAAATAACTCACCAAGAACTGTCAGCTGAAGCTTCTTATTTGCAACACCAGGAGCTTTTTTCACTTTGCACTGATATGTACCAATATCTGACAACTGTAAATTCGTTACATTTATCGATGCATCACCAGATTTGAGATCATTACTCGTAAAATGTACTCGTCCTTTCAGATCTTGATAGTAGTCATCATAAATTTTGTCTCCAGAATATAAAATAATCTAAAAAAAACAAGACAGGAGGAAAAGCAAAATATACACATACAAAAAGCCTGTCCTAAAAGGAGCTCTGTATACACCTGGATACTACAGAATCCAAAAAAAAACAAGAACAACGCAGTACTGTGAGGAAACCTACAATTATCCAAATCACAGAATAAGAAAATGGAAAAGTGTCAATGCGATCCTTGGGTATAGTTCCACACTTCTAAGACCCAACGTTATTAAGTAGAGCAATACAGTGAGATGGGACAAGAACACAGACGTGTTCATTCCTATAGACTCTCCTTTTCAATTGCTTCCAAGGCTGCAGTGTGCCAATCAAGTGTACAAAATCAAGTACATACTGCTCCCTGCCTCCCTAAAAAAGGCTTATCATCATTTACCCGTGCAATCTAACAAAAAGATAACTATTTTTTGTCTTAATATTAAGCTGGAGGCACTTGGTGGTTCTAGATTCTAATAGATAAAATCATAAAATAAACCTTTTAACATATGTGTAACCAGGTTAACAAAACCTCTCAATGACTCTTCTGTGACTAAGGCAAAGCTCCGTTCCTAACTCCACCAAGTTTTCTGAGCCACTATTACAGCCTCTGATGGCAATACCTGAAAGCTAGATTTAGAGAGAAAATAAAATCTGTGTTAAATACAACTTGGAAGAGACCTGTAGTAGTCATCCCTAAAATTAATTTAACACATTTTATAATTTCTCATATTTGATAATAAAATCCCTACTCTGGTCACATAAGACCCCAAGGGCCAAGGAGCAGTACTGCCAAACTCAGGAAACACAACTACAGTCTATATCCTGCAAATAATTTTTTATTTGAGATGCTAATTATGGGCAGTATAATAGGAATAAATGTCATCCACAAATACCTTTTAATAAATTTATTCTGTAGGAACTTCCTGAGTGGAGAAACTTGGGTTCTTTTCTGTATTATCTCCTCTCCTACCATACTGACCCCACCCTCAATCCACTAAAGCTCTTTACTTACATACTATTAAAAAAAATGGGTTTTTTTTTTTCTTTGAGACAGAGTCTCGTTCTATTGCCTGGGCTAGAGTGCCGTGGCATCAGTCTAGCTGACAGCAACCTTAAACTCCTGGGCTCAAGCAATCCTACTGCCTCAGTCTCCCAAGTACCTGGGACCACAGGCATGCGCCACCATGCCCGGTTTATTTTTCTATTTTTAGTAGAGATGGGTCTCACTCTTGCTCAGGTTGGTCTTGAACTCGAGCTCCTGACCTCAAGCAATCCCCCTTCCTTGGCCTCCCAGAGTGGTAGGATTACAGGCATGAGCCACCACACCCAGACCCACAAAAACAATGTTATAAAAACTTGTTAAGAAATGGGAAACTAACATTTACCAGGCAACTTTACAAATTTTCATTGACTATCCTTCACAGCCCTGCAAGGATGTTCGCATTTAACATTTAGGCTCAGAAAAGCACTGGCTCTCACTGATCAAC
>CAUYRT010045073.1:0-50866 GCA_963574885.1 Lepilemur ruficaudatus | reverse complement strand
TGAAGGTCATAGCGCAACATGCTTCATTTTGCCTGCTCAGGTGGCAGTGGCAAGGTATAAACACTGACGAAAAACAAATAGGTGATCGCAGCACAATTCACAATGGCAAAGGTGTGGAATCAACCCAAATGCCCATCAGTTCATGAGTGGATTAACAAAACGTGGTATATGTATACTATGGAGTACTACTCAGCCATGAAGAAGGATGACTTAATGCCTTTTGCAATCATTTGGATGGAACTGGAGAGCATTATCCTAAGTGAAATATCTAAAGAAGGGAAAAACAAACACCACATGTACTCACTACTAAATTGGAACTAACCAATAAGCACATATGCGCAAAGAGGGAAGTAAAACTCCACGGAAATCAAGCAGGGGGCAGGGAGTAGTGGGGAAGAGGAAATTGGCAAAAACCTACCTAATGGGTACAATGAACACTCTCTGGGTGACGGGCACAGTTAAAACCATGACTCAGACACTATAAGAGTGATCCATGTGTAACCAAAAATATTTTTACCCCTGTAATACTTTGAAATAAAAAAAAAATAAGTGAGACTAGAAGTTGGGAGTGGGATGCAAGAAAACCATGGTCCTGGGAGTCAAATCCTTTTGCGTTAGCTCCAGATGGATTTCCTGACCTGTCTGTCTTCTTCCTCTGGCTCTTTCCTCTCTTTTCCCTTTCCTCCTTCCAAGTCTCTGTGTCACTCGGGGTTAGTATGCAGTGATGGGGAAATACCAATGCCACGATTAAGATGTTTGATCCTGTACCACCCAACACTACAGGCGGCACACATCCTACACCTTTAGAAGTGCTGCAATAGACGGTGAATTTGGCCCCTTTCTGTTTTAAAGTGACAAGATCTAAAATGCACCAAGTCTGCCAACTGCTCATCAGAAACCTTCACCAAATAATCACATTAAGACTTCATTGCAGCTGGGACAAGCTGGGTGATTATGTTCTGGCCTGAATCTAATGAGCAGTGTTGAACCCTCTGTAGCTCTTGAGCTTTCCACAGGATCTTGTTCAACCGAGATCACACCCTCTCCCCTGATGGGTGACTGTGAACTTCTGTGGCAGCACTTACACGGAATGAGGGCATTTGTGTGTTTGCAGAAAAAGAAGGGAGCTTTTGAAAAGGGGTTTGCACTGATTTGAATAGGCTAATGGTCTAATTAAGTGGAACAAGGGATTGTTAGAATTGGATTAGAATAATTAATTTCACAGAAACACAAATTTAATATGCAATGCTATAATTAAAGGGAGAGATGTATGCCATTTGAAAGAGTTCTTGACCAGAGAAAGGCACCACTTCAAGCAGTTATAAAGCGAAAAGCATAAGATTTTAGGACTGGAAAACTGTACTTTAGGGGCTACAGGATTGAGGTGACTGTTTTGGGAAATTTTTTCATGGCTCTTACAGTAACAGAATCCATAGTCTGCATGAAAATATAGGAATCATTCTTGTTCATCATGCAGTGTAATGAAAAATGAAGTGACTATGAACTTCCTGAATATATATTTTATATATTTATATTTTTATATATTATATGTATTAATATAGTATATAGAAAATATATTACATATAATATGTTTAGATATATATATATATATACACACACATACTCATGGAAACTTTAAATGCTCTTCTTTGATGCCTTCGGTAATCTCAAAAAAATTTTGAGTTCAACCCAGAGATTGGGAAACATTGACTTTTAGAAACTGGTGCACCACACAGTGAATTCATTAGCTATAGTAAGACACAGCAAAGGTAGAGTGTTTTATGTAACTGTTAAATTGGGCCATTTGAAAATCCAACTTCCTTCACAGGAAGTGAAAGGAAAAACACATTTCTCAATAAGTTCTCTTATATTGGTAGCTTCAACCATATTCACACTACAATGGGAAATTAGAGCTACATTTTCAATTGCCTGGTTACTTGAATAATTCCCCTACTGGGTCCTTCATCAGGTTGTATTTACATTTGGTTTTCCTTTTTTGTGCCAGGTTGGGACAAAGAGGTGGTTCACAGTACAAAACAATTTTTTAAAATATTCAATCCATTTGAGAAAATGCACACTAATTCCACTCTGAAATCTCCCGTAGTTCCAGAATGTCATATCAAATGGAATTGTATCAATGTTTTGCTTCTACTCAACACCAAGAGGACACCACCATGCTGGATGGGTATATGCCATAGCGTAGTTAGATACTGCCTCCCAGCTAGTATCTAGTAGGCACAGAATCCAAATGTTCTCCTGTTCATCCTGTGGAGTAGGGGAAAGTGAGAAGTGAGAGATTGGACCCTCCAGGAGGGCAGCTCTGGCAAGGGGCAAGGTAATCTCTGCAGGGATTGTGGAGTACACAATTGCAAAGCCAGAAGGCAGAAAGAGGATGTGGCTGAAAATTACTGTAGTCTTCAGGGCCAGCAAGAGCTAAGCTGGGATTAAATGAAAAGAGAATTCCAGACCTGGACCAAGCCAAGAGAAAGTACAGACTTCAGACTATCAGCTGCAACCTTCAATCTTCTGTCAAGACATCAGTTGTTGGTGCCAGCAAAGTAGTCACTACACAGCATCCAAGGGATATTGTGGAGCAGCCCAGAGGTGAACAATAACAGCAAAGGTCACAGCGATTGGACCTCAGTCTCCTCCCCATGCCAGAAGGAGGATCTACGTGTAACACCATTGCCCAGATGCCATCTTGGGGAAGAGGAGGATGGAGAAATGTCTGAAACACTTCCCAAAATACACTAAGTTGCCAAATAAAATGGTTTAAATTAGAAGAGATGAAGATATTAAACTGGAAAGTTCAATGTTTTCTTTTCCTCCTTCCAATCTTAGTAGTGTGAGGTTTACAAGGAATATTAATATGTCAGAAATAGAAGATAAACTATATTTTCTTGGTACATCAGATTAGTAGTCTAGAAATTTGTGACTTTATTTGATTTTCCTTCTTCCCTTCCTTCCTTCCTTCCTTGGCTTTTCCTTTTCTTCTACCTTTTGTCCCTCTTTCACTAAATAAACACATAATGCATTCCTCCTATGTGTCTCATAATTTATTAGGTGCTTGGAATAAAAAGGCAGCAGCCATAGGTTTTACCTGCAGGGATATGATATTCTGGTGGAGGAGAAAAGTATATAACTGTATAATTACAGTAGGGTGTGATGAAAATAGAATGCAGGTTTGGACAATATGTTGCAGGTGAAGTGAAAATATTTCCTCTGTATGAAGTGCAACTTGGAAATTATGATTTTGGGGGGCAAATTACAGAATTTGCAGACAATATGACTACGTAGAAAATCCCATAGAATCTACAAAAAATTTCAAGAATCAAAGAAGTGACTTCAGAAAGGTAATGGGATGCCAAGACAATATCCAAGCATCAACTGTATACCTATGTCCCAGAAATGAATATTTGGAATTTATAGTTTAAAAAATAATATCTTTTACAATAACACCAAAACAATGAAGTATCTAACAGAATATATGCAGTATTTGTATGCTGAAAACTATAGGACACTAATGAAAGAAACCAAAGATGTATACAAATGGAGAGATATACCATATTCATGGATTGGAAGGCTCACTATTGTTAAGATCTCAATTCTCCCCACCTTCATCTTTTGATTCAACTCAATAGTAATGAAACTTGCAGCAAGCTTTTGTTTTTGAAAATAATAAGTTGATTCTAAAATTTACATGGAGAGGCAAAAGAACTAGAAGAGCCAAAATAATTCTAAGGAGAAGAACAAAGTCAGAGGATTTACACTGCCTGGAGGAAGGACCTATACTTGTTTCCTGATTTTAAGATTTACTAAAAGTGCAGTAACCAAAAAAGTGTAGTTTTAGCAAAAGAAAAAACATGTTAATTTATGAAACAGAATAAACCAGAAATAAACCCACACAAGCACAGACAATTTGGCCTTTTACCAAGGTGAAAAGGCAATTTAATGGAGAAAGGATAATTCTTTAAACAAGTGGTGCTAGTACAATTAGACATCCATATGCAAAAATAAAGAATTGACACAAATCTCATAGGTTATCCAAAAATAAACTCAAAGTTGATCACAGACCTAAATATATAGCATAAAGCTATAACACTCATAGAATAAAAATCCACATGACATTGGGTTTGGTGATGAATTTTTAGATACTACACAAAAAGCCATCAAAAAATTATAAATTGGACTACATAAAAGCTAAAAATATGCTCTATGAAAGACACCGTTAAGAGAATGAAAAGACATGCTACAGACAGGCAAAAAATATTTGCAAATCATACAACTTTTAACGGACTTGTATCCAGAATACATGAAGAACCTTTGAAACTCAACAATACGGATACAACCAGTCAATAAATAACAGGCAAAAATTCTGAACACAGATTTCACCTTCACCAAGGAAGATATGGAGATAAATAAGCGCAGGAAAAGATGTTTAACATCATTGCTCTTTAGGGAAGCACAAATTAAGACCGTAAGATATTATTACATAGCTATTAAAATGGCTTAACATTTTTGTAAAGAAACTAACAATACAAAATCCTGGTGAAAATATGGAGCAACAAAAATGCTTATTCATTGTTGTTAGAATGCTAAATAGTACAGTCACTCTGAGAAACATTTTGGCAGTTTCCTATCAGGTGAAACATGCACTTACCGTGTGACCCGGTGATCCTACTTCTAGGTATTTACCTCAGTGAATTGAATACTCATATTCATACAAAAACCTGTAGATGAATTTTTATAACAGCATTATTCATAAGTGCTAAAAAGACTGGAAACAATGTGCTCTTTAACAAGTGAATGGGTAAACAAACTATGGTACATCCCTAGCATGGCATACTATTCAACAATAAAAAGGAACAAACTTCTGACTCATACAACAACATGGATGCCTCTTAGGTGCATTTTTTTGTAAATGAAACAAGCCAGACTCCAAAGGCAATGTATTGTATAACTCCACTTGTATGACATTCCAGAAAAGGCAAAACTGTAGGGGCATAAAATGGACTTATAACAGCTTCATCTTACACTGTTGTGCTAAATTATTCTCTCTACCTAGAGAATTTGGGTCCTGCCTAGGACCAGATCTTAGGGCTTACTACTTAGTGGTCTTAACCTTCTGCTCTGACGTAGTCTCTTAATGATACACTAGCCTGCTGCAGTCATCTTGGTTGACACACTCTTGGGGCACATACCCCTTAACTAGCCTCATACTACTTATTAGTTAACCTCCTATTCCAGGAAAGACAGAAAAAACACATAATATATATTTTTTATATAAAGGCTAGTATCTGGCCATTTCAGTATTACCGATACCATTTTACTTCTTTTGTAGTAGCAAACATTCTTCATAAGAACAGTACAAGCAATAGACCTGCAAAACTCTCAGATAAGAGGAAAAATATCAAAGAAAAGACCAAGTGTAAATTAATAAAGCATAAAACACTTGCACCATAAAAAGACTGGAAAGTATCATTAGTTGCAAATTAGTAGAAGACTAATTATCCCCAAGATGTTCCAGTACCTGGTACATCTCGCTTGCAAAAAACTGACATAATGTGATAAGGAGATAAAACTGTCAGCCCTCAAATGTTTTGGGAGGATAAAGGTTGAAAGATGAGTACAAAACTACCTGTACGAACAAGTTCAATAAAACTGCGAGGAAAATTAAATATTGGGGGTGTTCAGGGCGTGTAGGTGATATGGGCATCTAAATGCATGGTGCTGGCAACCTTGGATTGCTTTACGGAGAGGAAAGGAAACTTAAAGTTTTCTTCTGATATTGCCAGTAGCTACTTTTTCAAAGTGTAAAAGACCCAGTGCCTGTATATGTGGTTGGGTGACTTACTAATTGGAGTGATGCTCTACTAGACATCATACAGGTCCTCAGGGGACCTACGAGATCTTCCACTTTAAAGACAGTCGTGATGGGAAATCGTACTCTGAAATGAGTGCCACCTAAACCACTCACACCAACTTAGGGCAAGAAGAAGTGAGCCTCCTGGCCCAATTGGGTGGCATAATAATATAGTGGATCTTAAACAGAATCTCATTTAAATTTAGCTGTATGGAAGATCCTTCGGGCAAAAAAAAAAAAGCTCGGTTGGGAGGACAGTCACATCTAATCCTGGCTTTTCCAATTTCTAAACCATTTTCTAATTGTGGCCTAGGAAAGTAATGCTTTTAACCTGTGCTCTAATGTGGGTCAAGTGTTCATTAATATCTGTTGACCTAAAGTGATCTATACTATTACCAGGCAATGTAACCTTTTTTTTCTAAAGATACGTGAACATAGATCACGTATTCCTGAAATGTGTGGCTTTATGTAGCTCACAAATACTTTTGCTTTCCACAGTGTCAGTTGGCGCTAGAATTGGGCAAGTCCAAATAGAATTTCAAGAAACCGAGTTGTATTATATGACTGTTCAGTAGTGGTGCCTTCTATATTATCATTTTAGAAACTAGGATAATTTATTCTGTTATTAGGTCTATCCTCCACCTTGGATTCTTTTAGAAAGATGCTAAATAGGAATTCTTAACAGCTAAAGGTTTATGGCGTATGCAACACTTTCACAAATATTTTCTCTTTGGATTTTCTAGATATCATTGGAAAGTTGTTTGATGGTATTTTTATTGGAGATGAGGAAACCGAGTCTTCCGGAAAGAATTTGCCCAAGATCACTTGGTCAATAACAGTAGGGCTGAGATTCAAACCCAGGCCAGCTGACTCCAGAGTCCAAACTCTTTCTAGTCTGCTAAGCCATGATACTGGCCACAGTTTGTCCCATGTGAGGATGGAGGAGATGCCAGCTCTAAGGTTTCTTTTCCCCCAGATCATTTTAGAATCAGTAGTCTATTGTAAGAGAAGCTTTACTTGGTGATGTTAGAATACAACAAGATGAGCTGGTTGAAAGGAAGATGCTGAATTTCGCTTTGGCCATGTGGACTGTTTAAAAGGAGGTGTTCAGTTGGCATTAGATGCAGAAGTCTAGAGAACTGAATAGAAATCTGGGCTGTCGTATGGATTTGGGAAATTCTAGGTGTAGAGGTTAATTAAAGCTATTGGAATGGAAGAGGCTGCTCTCAACAAGGATACAGCTGTGACTTGAATTACGGCATGGCAATGTTCAAGTGAAAGTCAGTCCTACTTACATTTAGCTTGTAGCTTCATAACTATTATCATACCAGAGAAAAAAATACAAGAAAAGGAATATCATACTCTTAAAGTACTATCTAGTGAACAACAAAAATTTTTTGTTGTAGTTTGCTGCACGTTATACAGTGATAAAACATGACATTTAGGCTTAAGCACTTTAAATAGTCCCTTGGGCTATGTTCAGGGCACGGAACAGCTGTATGTATAATGAAATAAAGCTAATTTAAATAAATTAGATTTACCAGAAAAATCATTTAAAGTTTGCATTCATAAAAGTTTTTTATGCAAGAAGTTGTCAATGCTGTTTCTTCAAACTGCAAATTTTGGAAAATGGTGGGCTCTGGGACAAGGAATATGATATAAAGTAGTAAAACTGGAAAATTTTTTCTTCCAATTTCATCCTGAAGGTGTGATTTTACTGATATTTTACACCGATGAATTGCAAGAGAATGTTTACAATGTAATTGTCATTGAACCATCAAGAAAGACAATGAAATAGAATGAAAATATGCTTCTTTTAGTTTCTTTTACTGCACACATCTTACACACAACACATGCATCTTGGAAATGATATTACTCTTTTTTTCAGTAGAAGCTACCTCCTGAACATACTTTTACATCAGTATTGATATGAGACTATATCTTCAAGAAATAGGTCAGTTGTTATATTTGTTCCTGAGCTTGGAAAGGGGGATATGTTGATTTAGCAAAGCTAAGAATTTTTAGAATAAAAATGAGCACATAACTCGTTTTAATGTTCCTGACTACAGAGCTGTTACAGTGTAATCAGCAAGGGCTAGGAAATTGTTTTCATCAAAAAGCTATCAGGAATGTTTCTGGGAACCAAGGTGAATTAAGGTTTGACCTTTTTAAATATCGTCTTTCTTGACTCTCTCCTGGATACTTGTTTTCAGGTTTCAGGAACGAAGTGCATTGATCCTGTTTTTAGAGATCAGTCATAAGGGTAAACAGAAGGCTCTATGATTTATGGCCAGACCTGCTGGTAGTTCCTTGGAGAGGTGCACCATGCACGGATTGAGAACCATTCCAGGAACCGGGGATTCAGACTTTACAAGGGAAACCGCTTTGTTCAGTCCGCATTTCAGAAATGAAAGTAGCTGCAATTTGAAATTGATGAGAGCCCAAAATAAACAAATCTAATACCGAGCTAATCTAGAACAAGCGGATTTTTTTTTCCTTGCCTTACGTGTGACTAGTCTCCACCTTTTTGTCTCATTTCTCTTTAAGATGGGCTTAGGGCAAGTGTTTAAAAAATGCACTTGCAACTGAAGATAGAGAGACATGAACTTAATCCTGTTCTAGAACCATTTGTCAGGGGAAAACTTAAGCAACAGAAGAGCTTATGAAAAAATTTCCAAAACAGCTGAATGGGCTGTCATCGGCCATCAGTGTCCTTTCTCAGCAGCCATGTGAAAAGACAGTATTGTGTGCTCTATCTGTGTTAGTCATATTAAATGTCATGGATTATAAAATAAGGCAAACTCAATAATTACATACAATATATTAAAACATTTTATTTCTCAAGGCAAGCCATCCAAATTGAGCTTTATTAAAAAGTTCTTTATTTTAGGAAGTATACATCACATTTACTGAAGGATTTTATGCTGGCATATCAGAAAGATAGATGTCTCATTTGATTTGAATAAATGTATAAAGCATATATATAAATACTATATATAATATACATATATACATATACATATGTTTATAGACTCTTACCCTGAGCACTTGATTTGTATTAAATGAAGATGTTTTTCAAAGGTTGGAGTTATTTGGTTAGTTTTTGCTTCCTTTTTTAATCAAAATACGAAACAAGGCAGTTATTTCGTTATTCTCTTCAAATTTCTCTCAATTATGAATGGAAATATGATTTCTATTTTCCCTTAAAATAATCCCCACGTTCTTCTAATTCTCTCCTGAATTGTAATTTGCTCACGAAATTGGAAAGCAAGGAATATCTTTCATCCACACCCCTTTGTGTTCAGAGCTAATTGTGTTTATCCAGTGTTGTTTGGGGCAAGTGCTTCTAGTAAAATGAATTTATAGAACCAAACAGTTTACTACTGACTGTGAAAAATATAGCAGTAAGGACTTCACATTTCTAGTTACAAGATATTTGAGCCCATACTTTATTGGACACTTTTAGCTTAATGTTCATTCCTTAGTCTGCATGAATAAAGCTTTGTGTCTGTGATAGACCTTCCTGGGAATTGGTTCTATCCCTCTTATGAATATAATACTATATCTTTGGGGAGATTTAATGACAATTTCATTGATTATCTATAAATTACCCATATGTCATGATGAACGGGCCAATAAGCTTCAAGGTCAATGTTTGAAAGTTTTTTAAATGGGATAATCAATGCAGCAATTCCAAGTATGATCATTTACATTTAAAGCATGTGTTTTTTCCTTTCTTTAAGTGCCTATTATTTTTACACAGATGTGCACTGACAGGTCAACGTAAAAAATCACATGTAATTTAGAATCAAACTATTTGTTTTCCTTCCTAAAAAACAAGCCCTTTAAGCCCTTTAAGCAAACTTTTTTGCTGTTTTTGTCATAATTGCACCAAATACCAACTTATACTTAAACTAGTGTGCCTCATCTAGCTAACTTCATTGATTAAGTCTTGTCAAAACATTGGTACGGTCTCAGATTCAATCAGTATATATTTTAAGCAGCTTTGCTTTCAGAAAAATATTATCATAGGAATTTACTTTCCAATAATGGGAAGAAAAAATGCCTGGGTCAATCTCCCCACACGTTAGAAACAATGAACAATTCTGGATAAAGGTTTAAAAAATGTCTTGAATTCATTGATGAACTGTCAAGAAAGTAAGAAATTTTCAGGCCAAAAAGTGTATGGGGTTGTTGGGGCCCTTCTTTGTAACTAGCTTTTGCTTTATGGCTTTGCCTAAGATAAATCGATACTTCGGTTTTCTAGGACTTCAGTGGTACAGGGCATAGAAGTCAAAACTCAAAAACCACCCAGAGAGCTAAGTCTAATAGGAGATTTTCCTCCTTTAAAACTGGGATTCCAAAGGGTCCCATTGTAAGAGTGAACCAAAAATAAATAAACCCACTCCCTGCAAGAATTTTTATAGAGAGTAAACTTATCTCCAACCATGTCCTAAGCAGAGGTTGGGGAAGAGGGGTGTAACCACTGATCACTTAGAACCAAGAGATGGTCACTAGGAGAGTTTACAGCTGAAATTCATGTAATCTTAGAGCCCAAAACATCTCAAGGCAAAATGTAACTTAACATGATCTTACACAGTAAGTATCCCCAAACACCTAGAAAAACCACATGCAAATTCTCTCTCGGGGAATTTAGTAAGACTTTCATTCTCCAAAACGTTGCTTCTTATCCAGAACACACTAGTACAGTCAAATGTTGTTTTTTGCTTTTTGTTTCTTTTTATAATTGCTGTTGATTGTGACGGAGCCAGCCTCTCTTTAGATGGCTTGATACCCATGCTATATGAGTTGTTAAATATTTCAAATATCAACCGTTTTGGAACTAGCCTCTGTTTTAATTTGATAGTGTCCATATCATAGCAGTTGTTAACTATTTTTAAATTATAATCCTGATGCCAGCCTAAAAGAATTCTCAAAAAGGTAATTCCAAGGAAATGGAGTAGATCACAGTAAAAAAAAATTACCAAACATATATGGAAATGCCTCCATAGAAGAGAAATGGTAGAAATATAAGAGCAACAATAAATCTAGAAGTGTTTTGATACTTTAAAATCAAATCCAGACCATGAAAAATGTTAAATATGTAGACATAATAGAATCTTGAAAACGTATGCAGAGAAAAAGAACTATTAATATGAAGAATACCCAAGCGGATTTTGAAATGAAGCCAAAGAGAAGTAAAAAATATAAATAAAATATATCGATAAATAAAAACATAATGAAATTTATAATTATACAGATGATTTAATAAACATGAGTGAAATAGAAAGCTGGAAGTTATATTTGAAGAAATGATCCAGAATTCACCATATTTTGCCCTTGTCTGTTCTGGGGGAAGGTGTCTGTGCTCATTCTTTGTAGTCTTCTTATTTGAAACTGGAGTATTTTCTTCCAGGTCTGGTGTACAACATTTCTGCTTGCTTATCCGGCAGAAAGAGAGCCACTGGCTTGTAGCTGATTTCAACACGGAAATGGGGTCTGTCAAAGACTGATGTGGAAACGCGCCCAATTCCTTCCTATTTAGACAACAGGGAAAGGGAAACTATAAATCTGCCATAAATTATCATCACCGATTCACAATACGGCAGCCCGAGGAAGCAGAGCGGAAACTGACTCCCCGCACGGTCCCAGCGAAGATCTGGGTCTCGGAGTCATTTGTTCTCTGCAGTTAGTGAACTGCCATGCTGGGTTCCGGCTCTCGGGATAACCAGTTTCTGTTTCCCTGGTTCAGCGCCAGGCAGGAGTTGCGGCAGTACCTGGCAAGAGGAGTGTCCCTCTCCCACACAATGCTGTCATTCAGCTTATTATTGCTCATTCGTCCAAATGCAAATCCGTGGATCCCCCGCCGTTGCAAGTGGCTTCTCAGGGTGCTAAGCTACACAATGCACGTGGAGTCCCCACGGGTCCTCTTGGCTCCCCCTCTGGCGCCCATCTGAGCAATGTGTTGTTCGTTGGGTTTCACTAATACCTGCTCACTCGCTTTCTTGGGATTTTGCTCTTTCTTATAAGAAAGACTTTCAAGTTAGCTTCCTACGTATCTTCTGTTATATTGACTTAGTTTTTTCTATGGGAATCTACTAGGTGGCCATCAATAAAAATCTTTTATTTTTTGTTCACCGTCTTCCCCCCAAATTCCTTCTATTAAATTCAACGCTAGTGTTGAACATCACCTTCAGACCTTTACTGCTGATGTCTTCCCTCTCTCTTTCCTTTCCTCTTTTATTTTTAACTTTCTGAGCAGACGAAAATTCCTCCAGAGCAAAGCATGTTACCCTCAGAAGCTAAGAGGCTTGCACTACTAGAGTAATCGCTACAATAATTATGGAAAGTCTAACAGTCGTATTCATTTTCATTGTATTCATTTATTCATATAGCAAATATTTATCGAAGACCAACTATTCAAGTTCCATGCTAGGCACTGGGAATAATTTTTAAAAAAATAATAAATGGCCTCTTTCATGAAAACATCATACGGGGTAGACAATAATTAAACAGATAGTTATAATGTAGTGTTAAGAATACTAGAAGATGGGGTTGGAGCATCTAAAGAGGATGTCCTTAACAGAATTGCTATAATGCAGAGCAGAAAAGATTTTTCAGAGGACATGATAACTGAATTTTGAAAAAAAATAAAGAGATGTTGTTCTAAAGGGCTGTTAGGGGAGGATGGGAAGAGAAAATTTCAACTGTAACAAATCAGCTTCTGCTGCATCAACATTCAGCTCCTGTATCCACATTCTCCCATGAGCCTCTCCACGCACCATCCATGTCTGCACCCCCCATGAGCACCTCATACAGCATCCATGTTGACATGCCCCTTGGGCATCACCATCCATTCTGATCCACATTTTCCTATCATGGAACAAGTCCGAGTCTACCAAAAGTCAATAGAAATTCTAAAAAATAGGTGGCAAGTTTTCTTAGCCCCCAAGAGTGACTAGTAGAAATAGAACACGTAGATTTGGAGAAAACGGTCTCCATGTAGCTGAGTTTGTTTGTTTGTTTGTAGAGCAACTGTGGCTGTGAGCACTTGAGAAGAAGCTACAAAGTCAGAAGAGCAACTCCGACTTGTTGCATCCTTGTAGAACCCAGGGAAAGAAGCTCTAGTTTGGACTTACCATAAGATAAATCCATGGTTATAATTTGCTTTTATATTATAAATCCTCAAGAGACTGAAGTCATGGGCATAGCCTTGGCAGGAATGAACTCAGGGAAAGGGTTACAGGAGTGTGTCCTAAAACAGTCAAGGGGCTCTTTTGAATTAAATGAGACTAGTTGAGCTATGGAAGGGAAATTTTTAAAGGCAGAGAAAAGGAGGAGGGAATCTTCTACAAAGATTCTGGTAGAAACGTGACCTGTTCAGGAAAGGAAAGAGTGAGGAGAGTCACATGGTTAGAAGGAAGGAGGGGTTCAAATCAGAGAGCAGTAAGGCTGGAAACACAAGTCAGTGCCAAACTGTAGAAGCTTCTAATTGTCACGTGGAGAAGTTTGAATTTTATCTTATTTTGAAAATGTTTGAGATTTTTGAGAAAGACAAAGATGTGATTTAAAAAAAAATCAAGTTTAGGGAAGATTAATCTGACATGTGTGCCTATAAAAGCTAGTTAATAAAAATAATATCACATGACTCTTGATGTATTTAGCACTCCGCCATCCACATCCTGAAATGTTTTCCCTGCTTGGTGCAAAAATACTCTACTTCCGAGCTTCGGCTCCAGCTATTTGGTCTCTGTCCTTTTTATTTTTTCACAGACTTCTCACTGAGTTCTCCTCTTTCTTTCATTCCTTCATTGTTCATCATCTGTTTATTTAAGACAAATATTATCTGCTGTGAGCCAGACACTATGCTTGGTATTTGGGTTAGAGTAGTGAACGAAATACTCACGGTCCCTGCCTGCTTGGAGTTAAGTATAGGCACCTCCCGTTGTACAATCTGTGGCTCTGTTCTTGTCCTATTCCACCCTCTTTCCCACAACCCCACCCATTCCCATGACTTCAATGACCTCTGATTCCTGTCCCTCACACAGTCTTTCTAAACTTCAGACTTAAATTTTCATTGGTCAGCCATGCTTTCCTTTTGGATACCTGGCAGATCCCCTGAACTGAACTTGTCCCAAACTGAACCCATTATCCCATCAACACTCTCCACTTGCTGCAGCTTCTCCATCAGCACCTGCTGCTTCACCTTGCACTTTTGTATTAGGGAGATGGTTTCTTTCCTGAAACCTTGTGAACCAGCCTCTGCTAGCTTCAAGCTTTTGTTCAGTAGCTTCCTCACCTCTTTCAGTCTTCATAGAATTGAACAGAGTTAGGGCCTTGCTCTGGATTAGGTTTTGGTTTAAGGGAATGTTGTGGCCAGTTTGATCTTCTATCCAGACCACTGAAACTTTCTCCATATCGGCAAGTAGGTTGTTTCACTTTGTTATCCTTCGTGTGTTCACTGGAGTAGCGCTTTTGATTTCCTTCAAGAATTTTTCCTTTGCATTCGCAATGTGGCTGTTTGGTGCAAGAGACACAGCTTTTGACATGCCTTTCTCGCTAAGCTTAATCATTTCCAGCTTTTGATTTCAAGTGAGAGATGTGTGACTCTTCCTTTTACTTGAACACACTTAGAGGCAAATGTAGGGTTATTAATGGGCCTCATTGCAGTATGGGTTGTATCTCAGGGAACAGGAAGACAGGCCTGAGCAGAGGGAGAGATAGGGGAACAATCAGAACACACAACTTGTATTAATGAAGTTCACTGTTCTAGATGAGTGTGGTTCATGGTGCCGCAAAACAATTACAATAGTAACAGCAAAGATCAACCATCACAGAGATCACTATGACAGATATAACGATAATAAAAAAGTTTGAAATATTGCAAGAATTACCAAAATGTGACACAGAGACATGAAGTGAGCACATGCTATTGGAAAAACGGCGCCAGTAGACTCGCTCAACACAGGGTTGCCACAGACATTTAATTTGTAAACAAAACAAAACAAAAACAACACAAAAAAACCCTGCAACATCTGCAAAGCGCATCAAAAATGAAGCTCAATAAAACGAGGCATGGCTGTATATCCCTTTCCCCAGGGCATTTAGTCTCTGATGAAACTGGAACAGGTTGGGCTCTGATTAGGTAGTTTCACCTGAGGAAAGACCTTGTTAAGAAAGCAGAATGCTCGGTGTATTTCAAAGCTTTTTTTTTTTTTATTCTCCTCCCCTGCTGGAAGTAAGAGGAGATTTTTCTCCAGTATAAACAGTGAGGACCTGGTGGAGACCCAGGAGGTAAAACTCGCACACGTGTGGGGTCTTCCCAATTCCTGGGTCCCCGTGGAGCTTTTCTCCCTTAGGCTCATCCGCTCCGAGGCTCCGACGATTTGTCAGTTACGGTTCAGGTTTCCCCGGCGCGGCTTCCTGCGGAGTTTGCTGCTCTGGTGAGTTATGATTCATGATTCTCTGTACTTGCTTGTCGGTCTCTTCGGTTTTGGGGGCAGCGGTTTGCCTTGTGACCTCACTTCTCTTAGGGACCTAAGAAGAGTTGTTGATTTTTTTTTCAGTTTGTTCCGCTTTTTACTTGTTGTTAGGGCAGAGTGACAAAACTCCAGCTTTTTTGTGCTGGACCGGAAACCAGAAGCCCAGGGAAAACTTGTGGGTGTTTGAGAAAGAAAATGGGACCAATCTAGCAGGATAGAGAAAGGCTTCCCCGCGTCAGTGTGGATTGAGTTGTGAGCTCGTGTAACTGAGCTGTGCTGATTTGAGAGAAGAAAGGACTTCCCAGGACTCCATCAGGCTGATGTTGCAGAAGGACAGTTGTACGAGCTGTCTCCGAGCTGTGATTTACATCAACTTTCCTTAAATGTAATTAATGACATTCAGGAGACATTGACCTGACCCAGGCTGGGTATATTCAATGAAAAAAGTAAGCCTTGTTGTAAAGGGATCCTATGTGATTTGTGTTTTAAATGAGACAAACACACAGTGAAAGAAACACTGGCTTTGATGCCAGGCAGAGCTGGGTTTAGATTTTGGCTCAGACACTTAGTAGCTGAATGACCTTCACGAAGCTGTTGACCTTCTCTGAGTTCACGCCACGAGTTCATCGGGGGAATGGAAGGAATGAGGTAGCGTGTGTACCGTATCAGGCACTCAGTAAATGCACCTTTCTTTAAGAATCATACATTTAAATGGTCCTGCCGTCGTAAGGGATGATGTTCCTTTGTTGTGTTGTTTGCATATTGTTAATGATTTTGAATTAATTGCTTTGCATATCATTGTATGTGATAATTATTTAGGAGTGTGAACAAATTAATTCATTCACGCTGTTCCATCTTCTCCTGTTTAAATGGCCCTATTCTTCATTTACCTCCTTCAGGGGCCTTTATGTATATTCCTTCTATCAATTAAAATATTTTTCAGTTTAAGTTAGTTTCTTCACCTGTTTTGAAAATGCTTGGAGATGGAGGACTTGATATTATGCCTCATCATAGCCCAACTGCCCGGCAGGATGTCTCCTTCATAAGAAGGTCTCAATAAATATCAGCTGATGATCATTATAGACTACATCAAGTTAAAAAAAAAAGTTTTTATAAACCACTATGCCTGACCTCAATAGATTTAATACGATATCTTTAAAACTAAATGGGAGAGAGTGTTGTATGTCATAGCTGTTTATATCAAAGTAGAAATAGATTATTTTTACTTATAATATGGAAGAAACATAAATATACAATAGTGGAACCTAGAAGAAGGTTTTTATAGATATGTAAGTTTGAGATAGGCTGAAAAATCAATCAGGTAAAATTCTCCATATTTTCTCAATCTTAGTTAAGATAACTTATAATATCTGATTTTATTTTCACTTCAGATGTGAAGGTTGCCATTCATGGTATAAGTAGTGATGTACTTCTAGTAAAATTAATACTTAAAGTTTATTGAAGGTATCCATGAGGGGTATACTTCATAAATACAACTCTGCAAACTCTAAACCTACAACTTGAGGTAAATTATCACCCTACAAAAATTTGATTTTGAGCCCTTGCAATTAGTTAAAAGATCTTTAATTAATAAAGCACTAGTACATGGACCAATCCTTAGTATCTTGGGATCTAAGATGCAGTGGCTTAAAAAAACTTGTATCCAATTAAAAATAGGGGTTCACATTTGGGACTCCTGAAAAAGGAAATAATGGAATCTGACATCATGAGGGTTATTGGACAAATGTGACAAATTTATGTAGGAGCCCATCTACTACCACCCTGCTGGAAGGGACTTCACATGAATTCTTGACTGGCCAAGCTAATTCTTTCCATATGATAGTGATTTAAAGCTTTGGGATAACTTTTTTATTTCACTGCAAGAATGGAAGAATGGGAGACATTAGAGTTGAAGTTTTTAGTTACTTTTGTCGATTTTGGAATGTAAAATATGATCATCAGACTCTGAAATTTTCTAACCACCCATATTCTTATCACTAGTGAGCTGATGGCACTTAGTGAATAATTAATAATCAGAATTATGATGAGACTGGTTCACTCTTGCTTTGAAAATTAAAGTTGTAGTACCTCCAGTGGGAGTTTGTATAACCTGTTTACCGTATCCATAGATGCGACTTCACTCACAGTATATATGGAAAGAGAAACAAAGAGAGAATACTGATTTGTTTTTCAACCAAGGCGAATAGATAGAACAGTATTTATGCTTCACTGGATGATGAAATTGCTCTGTCATTCTATGTAGGCATATTTATTAATGTTTAATCTGTAATGCATATTGGATATATTTACCACATTCTCAGTGCTGAAATGCACATTGCCTGGTTCTATTGTGTCTACACTAGAGGAGGTATTGCTTTGGTGGGATGCTTCTCCATGATCTTAAGTAGAGTTACATGAATACGTACCCTTTTAGTTCAAATTTCTTTATGTTCCAGAGCCTCAAGAGGACAGAACCTATAGTACCAGTTTTCTGTTTTACAACTTTGTTTCTGATTTCATTTGCATCTCTTGAATAAGTAGGCCTTGCTCCACTGATTTATAATCAAATTTTTTATTCTATCTTGTTGTTTCCAAGGCCAATTTCATCCCTAAGGAGAATGATGTGTCATTTCTCATACAATTTTTGATCAAAGTGCACTTAATCTCCCACAGAGCTTAGTGCCATGATTATACCTTGACTTCTCTTGACTTTTAAGTATCTGCTTTTTCACTGATACCTTCTGCGATGTGTTCATACACGCACAGTTTTCCACTTACCTTAAAAATATTTTGGAATTCCTTCCTCCTCTGCCAACCTTCTTACGGTCCTTACCTTTCATTGTCAAATTTATAATTTCTATCCGCTACCTACATTTTCTCACCCATTACTTATCAGTCTTTGAAATTCTGCTTTAATACTCTTTAAAATAATCACCAAAGATGCATTTCGTGTCAAATGAAATTATTTCTTCTTGGAGATTTCTCTATGCATTTTGATATCGTTCATCATCCAATTCTGCATTTTTTTTTCCTTGGCTACACACATTACTGAGTCTCTTCCTGTTTGTATCTGACCTGTTGAGTTCTATTTCTTTTACTACTCCATGGTGTCAACAAAACTCACAGCCAGTTCTTCGACACTCTCTGCCTCTGATGTTCTAGGTGTACAAAAGAGCAAACCACTCTTGCTTTATGGTTCCAACCATTATCTCCTTGCAGATGGCTTTCAAACGTAAGTCTACTTTAAGCACAAGCTCTCATCTAGGCTTTGGACCTTTATCTCCAACATGTGACAGCACGTGTACATTTTTAATTTTTTTCTTTTGCTTTATGCCAAAGCCAGTGTACAAGTATTAATTTTAAAGGCTGGTACATGGTAGAATTCATTAAAATTTCATTAAATGGAAGAATGAATGAATACATCCTTATTAAGAGATGTCCAAATGTTTTTAGATTCTAGTGCTTGTTCCTTTGGAATTTTTAAAATTATTAATCACCTCTTTTTAGCTCCCGTCATCTCCCTTTTAGTTCTTGCTCTCATTATCTTATGCCTAAAATAGTCTTCCATCAAGTTACTCTGACATTTCTCCTTAGTCCAAAACAACCTACATATCGTGACCACTTGGCTCTTTTAAAATGCAAATTTAATTATATCACTTCCATACTCAAAAATTTCCACGTCTCCCCAGGACTTAGAGTGCTTAGCCTGGTACACATTGCCCTGCCCAATGTGAGCTCATCATTAAAGCTACATCAAATGGTTTATGCATTTATACATGTGGTAGAATCGCTAAGAGGTCCTCTACGAGCGTTACAACAACACCCCATTTAAAAAAAAATGTTTCCCCCAAAGAAATGAGCTATCAAGCTATGAAAAGACATGTAGCAAACTTAAATGCATATTCCTCAGGGACAGAAGCAATCTGAAAAGGCTATACACTGTAGGATTCGAACCATGTGACATTCTGTGACACACCAAACTATGCGGACAGTAAAAAGATGAGTGGTTGCCAGGGGTTAGGGAGGAGGACAGATGGACAGGCAGAGCACAGAGGATGTTTAGGTCTATGAGACTGGTTTGTGTGGTACTGCAGACTTGCGTGTTTATACATTTGTCAAAACCCATAGAATACACAACACCAAGAGTTAACCCTAACGTAAACTATGGCCTCGGGTGACAATGATGTGTCGCTGTAGGTTTATTAATTGTAACAAACGCCCCACTCTGGTGTGAGACGTTGATCACAGAAGAGGCTGGGCATGTGTTGGGACAGGGGTGTTTGGGAAGTCTCTGTACTTTCCATTCAGTTTTGCTGCAAACCTAAAGCTACTCTTAAAAAACGAAGTCTATTTTTAAAATATCTCCTCAAAGCCTCACCCATAGAATATACCGTGAAACTTTTAAATGTTTGTCCATAGGGTAGGTGAGAATGGCATCTCGGGATAGTTGTAATTTTTATGTCTCTTATTATAAGTGAAATCATTTCTTTCTCTATGAACTCAATTCATGACTTTTGTTCATTTTTCTTTGGGATTGTTGGTTTTTTTCTTACTCATTTTGAAGTTATTTAATAGTGTTTGAAAAGAGTTTCACTATGTTTTACTTTGCTTTGTTCAAGTTGAGCTCCTTTTATATATAAGGTTTTTAATTGGTTCTAAAGGTTCTTATTTATTTATGCTTTTTTTTATCTTTAGCCTCCTGCTAAAACCATTGATTGGATCAGCACATTTCACATTACATCTCTTCCCTTCTCCCTCTTCCAACAGAATCCACCATTTAATTTTCATCAGTAATTATTTTTTAGCATTTAGTTTTATATTCTTAAATTCTTTCATTGAAATAAAAACTTTTATTACAAATTTGTTGTCTTTAAAGGATACCCTTTAACTCCCAGCTATCATCGATGATAGAATCAGGGAACTCTACCTTCCACCTTTTTCTCTTCCCAATTCATGACATTTGTGGCATTTCTGTGCTAGCAGGGGATACAATATCTACTTTCCTTTCTGTCGCCCCAGTCTCTACCTCTGTTTGAGTGTCAGTTCATCCATCAGATATTTTCCATACTTCCCGAAGAACTTTGACCATAACTTCTCAAATCATCCCTTGCTTGGCCAAAGTCATTCTTTAATGTTCAAGAAGCATTTTGAGGGGGAGGGTATTCCTTGAGTTCTGGCATGTTTCATGATCTCTGTCTTATGTATTTGAAGAACTTTCTAGGTATCAAGTTGCCAACTTTCTTCCTTTGAAAATCTTGAATGTTGCTCTGCTGTCTTTCTATTGAGAAACTGGATGTCTGCCTAATGTTTTCCTCTTAAAGTGGGGTGGTTTTAGATCCTGGTGTGTCCAAGGCAGTCTTGCCATATGCCTGTCTCAGCATCTTGTTGTATTTAGTATTTGCCTTGCTCTCTTTAATTCTCAGAATTGTCCCAGCCTGGATGGTAAATCATATGGCCATCCTACCTTATTGTAGTGATGTGGTCCTTTGCAAACCTGACAAAAAGACTTTCTTTAGCTTGCAAGTTCAATAATTGTCTTATGGTATGGACTGATGCTGAGAGTTCTGAGACAATTTTACCATACAAGGTGTCCATTCAAAATGTAGGCTCAAGTCTTCCTTGTCTTATGCAGTTTCTAAAATTTCACCTTTGAATCTTTTTTTAAAATTATATTGCTTTGGTCATTATTTTGATTCTCATCAGTGGCTATAATTATGCTTATATTGAGTCTTGTCTCTTTTATTATTTTCTAATACTTTTTAATTTCCATTTTAATTTGATGACTTCTTACTGCATTTCATTGCACCTATTGTCTCTTGTATTCCTTCCAATTGTATCTTCCCTTCTGACATGGCATTTTTTTCTATTTCTTTCCTGCGCTCTGCTACCTCGCATTTCATTTTTTGTTGTTCCACCATCTCTTCTCTGAGTTCTTATATTTCTGCTTTTGATCTGCCTTCCTAGAAACTAGCTTTGATTTTTTATTTTTTTTTTAAATTTATGACAAAATATTTTATTATAGTTTTCTTCCGTACTATGGTTACATTTCTATGCATTTTCTTTTTCTGTTAATAAATATTGCTTCCCTTTCCTTACTCCTGGGTTTTTTTTTTTTTTTTCCTATGGTGTCTTTGAACAGATACTGGGCCAGTTCTTTTTTTCTTACTTGTCATGAAATGAGATGAATATTTCTTGACCAGACATTTGTACAAGTTTTTGGGGGAGATGGGAGGGTAGGAAAGGAGAGGGCCTGGGATGCTCTCTGGACTGGAAACGTTTCCCATTCCAAAGACTTTTTCCATCTCTGCGATTGCTGACTCCAGAAACAGTTGCTCTGTGTGATTCTTTGTATAACCTGCCTCTGCTTTCTGAATCAATCCACCTTCCAGATGGTTTCTACCAACAGCTCTGCTCATCCAAGTTCCTACATCTATGTTTGCAAGCAAGGAATATAGTTTCTGCACTTTAGGGGAGCCCCTGAACTTTCAGACATGTATTTTTGCTGTTGCTTTTTTTGAGGTGCTAATACCGAGTCTTTCTGTCAGTCCAGTAATTATCACTTTCTCCCGCACAGCTTCTGCCTGATCTCAGCTGGTTTTGGCAGCTCGTTAGTATGTTTTGGCAACTGTTGATTAGATGTGTCTCCAAAGATTGCTGAAGCTAGACTTTACCTTTTTATATTTTCGTCCTACATTAGGTTTTTGGTGAACTCCAGGAAAAGGGGGAGAAACCACTGAACTGACTTTTTGCAGAAGTCTTATAGACGTTCTTTACTCTGTTCCTAATTATTGGAAAAGAAGAACAATGTAACTGTGGTTACATTCTGCTAGTTCGAATAAAGTCGCATTTTATTTAAATCCAGAAGTCCTGCTTTTGGGCTTCTTGTCAAAAACAGAAAAGAAGAAAAACAAAGATGATTTAATACTTTAACGTTTGCAGTGTGCTTTAGTATTCATTTTAGTAAATGATCTTCCATCATCTGTATGAAATAATCAAGATCTGTCTTATTATTCCCGTTTCAAAGATGAGAAAAGTGGAATACCACTAATTCTATGCACTGTGGTGACTATATTATGTACAGATTTTACAGGCTAGATCATGATAAGCTACGCCTACATGAGATCATTTTCCTCATAAATTGAAACAAGATATTTAAAAATGAAAGACTGAGAAGACTCTTTCTTTTAATGCTCTGGTTTCCTTGGAGAACTAACTTAATTTCAGATGTGCTCAGTAGGACGTGAAGGTTTCCGAGGAAGTGCCTTGACGCTCTGAAGGGGACACCCCAGTTCTGGCTCCCCACTGATCTGTGTCATGTCTGATCAAGTTTCCATATGAGAGTTCATCTGCCAAAGGAGTTCCTTAGCTTAAAAAAAATTACTAGAAAACTGTTTTCCTAGGGAATAAGAGAACATCATGTCTATGGCATCTTTGTGCTAATTCCAGAAAAAACACATTTCCTCAAAGGTCACCTAATCTATGTCTCTGATAGCCAAGAAAAAGGTGAGAGAGCATTTGGTTTATAATCTACCTAGGAGTTCCTTGGGTTTTACTAAAGCTGAGATTCGAAGCTTGAGTAAGAGTCACACTGGAGGAAAACGAGTGGATGTGTGTTAGGCACTGGGCACAGCACGATGGGGACAGCATGTGTGAGGATTTACACACTGTTCCAGAATGACTGGAGTGTAATATAAAGAGGGTGCATTGTATTGCCTCACTCTGTCTTTAGGAACTGGAGAAGCTATTGTTATCAATTAACTGTGGTCTATGTGTATGCATGTAAATGAGTGTTTATGTGTGTATTATGTATACACACTTGCCTTATCATGACTTTTTGAAGGTACTTTCCAATTTTCTCCATTCCTACATCTTTTGTTTTTATTTTTCCTTCATAACCTCTTGTGGCTCCCCTGACAGAATAACTGAAGACAATGTGATTTTTAATCTGAAGCAGGGGAAAGAAAAGGCAAGGTATTTTTCAGAGGTTCTGAGATCAGAGCTTGTTCATCAAGCCAAAGGAGTCACAGATTGGCACCGTGCCCCACGAGGAAGGGCTCCCTGTGCTGTGTTTTTCCATCCTCTTCTGACATCTGAGGTTTATATCTGCCTTCTCAAGCGCAGAACCTTCCTTGTGACACTTCCATATGCTTCCTCCTCTCCTATCTCTATCAAGGTTTATGTAGACGTCTTTGTGAATTTAAAAACACGAATAACTTATGTGAACTTAAAGTTGTCTATAAATAACATTTGAAGACAAAGCCATTAACTTTAGAACAATCAGGTAATGACAACCTTGGAAGAGCTGGTCTGGAATTTTCCTAAGTTGAGAAGGTCTAGACTCAAAGCCACCGTGGTTCATATCTCTTGTCAATGTGTCTCCTTCGTGATGAAGTTACAGTTCTCTATCATTGTGTGTTATTCCCTTAGCTGTTGACAGGTAATAACCCAGCTTACATGTTCTCAGTTTCATTATGCCTCAGCCCTGCTGTCTCTGACTCACTGAAGAAGTAAAGTGTTCAGGAGAGACTAGGGACAGGTGAAATGTAGAATTATATTACACTGGGTGCACATCAAGGTTTTGGGTGCTCAAAAATTCACATTTTTCTGATGAAATTCCTTGATGGGACAAGCTCTTCCACTTCTCACTCCTACCCTTGACTCTGACTATGGCTAACCCAAACTGTGGGCTGTTTTCTTAATCTCTTGGTGTTTTACATGATGTGCCAAAGCAACAAACTGATTTTAACAAGATACTTAAATGTCATGAAAAAAGGAGAGGAAGAGGCTCAGGATAAACATCTCAAAAGTGGGTGGGAAAATTGCAGTGGCAGGCTGACTAGTCCCTGACAATGCAGCTGGTTGTTATAATTATAGCAAAATGCTGAAACCAAGGAAGTATTGAGTATGAAAACTTTCAGCGAGACAAGAAGTGGGAGATAGTATTTTTCTGCTATAGCTCTATTTAAAATATAGATTTTGACCTAGGTGGGAGACATTCACATCCTAGCTATTCAGGTACTATGATGACCATGAACCGATAAAATCTAAAATTCTCAAGCCATTCCAACTAAATGAAATGGAAAACAAACAAACAAAAAACACAAAGCATCAATGAAACAAAAAGTTGGTTTTGTGAAAACATAAAAAAAAAACTGATAGATTTCTTTCTTGATTAACCAGGAACAGGAGAGAAAAGATCCAAATAAGCTGAATCAGAAATGATAAAGGAGCTATTACAACTGATACCACAGAAATACAAAATATCATCTGTGAATACTATGAAAATCTCTACACACATAAACTCAAAAACATAGAGGAAATGGAAAAATTCCTCAAAACATACAACTTCCAAGACTTAATTTGGAAGAAATAAAATTCCTAAACAGACCAATAATGAGCAATGAGATTGAAGTGTAATAAAAAATCTTTCAACAAAAACAACAAAAAAGCCCTGGACCAGATGGATTCACAGCTGAATTTTACCAGACCTACAAAGAAGAGCTGGCACCCATACTGCAGAAATTATTCCATAACATTGAGAAGGATGGAATCCTCCCCAACTCATTCTATGAAGCTAGTATCACCTTAATACCAAAGCCAGGAAAGGACACAGCAAAAAAATAAAACGATAAACCAGTATCCCTTATGAATATAGATGAAGATTGAAACAGGATCTATATCTCTTACCACTCACAAAAATTAATTCAAAATGGATAAAAGACTTAAATGTAAGGCATGAAACCATAAGAATTCTAGAAGAAAATGTTGGAAAAGCTCTTCTAGATATCAGCCCAGGCAAAGAATTTATGAAGAAGATCCAGTGGCAATCACAGCAACAACAAAAATAAATAAATGGGGCTTGATTAAATTAAAAAGCTTTTGCACAGCTAGAGAAATAATAGAGTAAATAGACAACCTACAAATTGGGAGAAAATATTTGCAAACTATACATCTGATAAAGGGCTACTAACCATAATCTCCAAAGAACTCAAGCAAATCAGTAAGGAAAAAACAAAAAACCCCATTAAAAAGTGGGCAAAATACATGAACAGAAGCTTTCAAAAATAAATGGCCAATAAACATATGAAAAAATGCTCAGTGTCACTAACCATCAGGGAAATGCAAATTAAAGCCACAATGATATGTCACCTTACTCCATTTAGAATGGCTTTTATTAAAAAGTCCAAAAACAATAGATGCTGGCATGGAGGGAGAGAAAGGAATGCTGATACACTGTTGGTGGCACTGCAAATTAGTAAAACTTCTATAGAAAACAGTATGGAGATTCCTCAAAGAGCTAAAAGTAAACCTACGATTTGATCCAGCAATTCCACTACTGGCTATTTACCCAAAGGAAAAAAAGTCATTTTATCAAAAAGACACCTGCAATGGAATGTTTATTGCAGCACAATTCACAATTGCAAAGATGTGGAATCAACCCAAATGCCTATCAATTCATGAGTGGATTAACAAAATGTGGTATCTGTACACTATGAAATACTATTTCAGTATGAAGAATGATGAATTAAGGCCTTTTGCAACAATTTGAATAAAACTGTAAAACTGGAGACCATTATCCTAAGTGAAGCATCTAAAGAATGGGAAAAAAAAAAACACATGTACTCGCTATTAAATTGGATCTAACCAATGAGCACAAATGTGCACAGAGGAAAGTAAAACTCAGTGGAAATCAAGCAGGGGGGAGGGGCAAGGAGGAAATGGGCAAAAACCTATGTAATGGGTACAATGAATACCATCTGGGTGATGGGCATACTTATAAACTTGATTCAAACATAACAAAATCAATACATGTAACCAAAATCATTTATACCTCTGTATTAGTTTGAAATAACAAAAAATTAAAAATAAAACGTGCATCCATACAATTAACTATGAACACAGACATTCCTGATGATATTTTTCTGCACCTTCTGTGGCCTCCCAAAGATGTCCACTTTCTAATCCCTGAAACTTCTTAATATTTACCTAATCCAGTAAAAGGTTCTTTGTGGATGCAATTAACTCAAAGATTTTGAGATGAGATTTTCTTGGATTATCCAACTGAATTCAGTGTGATCACAAGGACCCTTTTAAGAGGGGTGCGGGAGGGTTAAGGATCACAGAAGACAATATGACCCTGGAAGCAGAAGTTAGAGCTATGCCCCCAGGAGCCAGGGAATTCCAGCAGCCTCTAGAAGCTGGGAAAGTCAAGGAGTGTCTTCTCTACTTGAGCCTCCAGAAGTAACACAAGCCAGCCAATACCTTCCCCCTAGCCCATGGAGACTGACTTTGGACTTCTGAACTCCAGAACTATAGGATAATAAATTTGTGTTGTTTTAAAAGCACTAAGTTTGTGGTTATTGGTTGCAGCAGTGAAGGAAAACCAGTACACTTCCTACGTCCCTTGCCTGCCTGTGATACCTGCTTCATGTTCCAAGAGTTCCTCTTTCCTTCTTCTCTCCCTTGCTTCATTGCAGGGGTCAATTCCAACCAAGCTTGCTTCCTTCTAGTCTCAAATAGTTCCAGCTCATGATCTTATCAATGTGGCATTTAAATTCTGCAGCTTTCACCTACATTACACAATTTTCACAGGCTGCCTGGTGTCTACTCTGCCTGCCTGCCTTGTGCACCTGCAACTGAAGTCTATTGGCTGGGCTCAATCCCAGTGTTTGGTGTTTGCACTGTCTTACAAGGAAGCTTGTAAGAGGGGTTTTGTTGTTGGGATGTTTTGTTTTACTTATCCTTGAGTTTTCCATCTAGTAAAACACTATTGTGAACTGTCTCTCTTGCCATGAAAAATAGACACGCATCTCTTTTCTCAGCAATAATGAGGAAGAGGAAAGGATTATCTTTGATGTGAAATACAAGATCTGAAAAGGACAGTATGACTGTGCTGAACCTTCTCCAGCCCTTTCTTGCAGAATTCAACCAACCTGAGTCAAGGATAAATAGATAAATATAAACTGATATTAGGCAACTCAGTGGAGAGTTCTAATCTCACCAGAAATTGACGCTTAAGGCCAAATTACATTTTAATTCTTTGCTATGCTTGTCTTTTTTGTTATTAAGATTTGGAAACTACCTTAGGTGGCAGTTCTGATGGCTTCATGTCCCTCGTTTTTCTCTTATAATTAAAAAAATAAAGGGTATATTTTAGAGTTGATAGAAATCAATGTTCTAGCCAAGAAAATGATTATCTCTATAATATCCTCCACAGATATTACCAGCAGCTTCTCAAATGTCCCCAGTGAGCATGCACTCGTTACTAGCTAAAGTTCCCTTGTAAGAGAGTGCAAGGGAAACTATCATTTTCATCCTCACTTAAACTAAAATTCTACATCACCATGACACATTTTTTCTTGGATAAAAGGAAATATATATGTGTGTGTGTAGTTTTCTTTTGTGTATTTAATTAGCCGTTGGATCAAAGACATGCAAATAAATACTTTGGAAAATGTCCTCTGATTTCTAAAGTAACCCAGATGCCTGCTGAGACCTCCTGCTCTTCGTGAATGTGTTTGAACTTGGCCTAAATCCCAAATCTATACGTTGTGACAGTTCGGAGCCCTCCCACAATTTCCCTGGCGTCCTTGATTGAATATCTATTGTTCTCTCAGCCCTCAGGTACTTCTACCCTCCTAAATACGGATGTGAAGTGTGCTCTTATCATCCACGAGACCCACCCCAGCCCTTCCATGAGCTTATTTATCTATAGATTTAGGGGTTCAGGGAGAGGTGTCATAATACAGAACATAAAGGCTCCTGTCTTTCCCTGGATCTACCTTTTTCCTTCTTTATTCCACTTTGCTTCTGATTTAATCAACAAATTCCTCTCCTTGCCTTTTGCAGGGCAAACTCAAGACCATCGTGATCCAAGTTTCTACTACAGTTGGCAGGTTAAATATTTTCCTCCAAACAAGCATAATGCTCTTCCCGGGGGGGAGGGAACAGTGGTGGCTACATTTTGTTACATCTTTGACACAAAGAAACAGTGACTCAATTACATATATTGGCATCAATGTAGCATGGAAATGGACCTTTTGTTTCCTCCTCCCTACTTGCTGTTGTAGGCAAGGATAGATAGCTCAAGTATCAAGAGTGAAGTCTCTTGAAGATCCACCATATTAGTGCTGAGCACTGGGTGGAAAATTGGAAGCCCTGGTGCCACCACAACCATGGCATGTTTTTCCCCTCGATCTTTTGGCCACTCTGGGCCTCAGGACTTCACAGAGGTTTGGGGATAACGAAATCATCTCATATATGTGAAAATAGTTTGAAAAGTACACAGTGCCATACAGGTGTGTGTTATGATTCCCATGATGTTCATTTAAAGCAACAAACAGACCATGTGTAGCTGAACACAGTTTAGAGGAGAAGACTCACAGTTTGCAGTTGATAAGTTTCCCAGATTTAGCAACATCTTGGCTACATGTGCAGCCAGGAAACTCTATAAAGATCTGTTTTCTGGGAAGAGGCTAAGGACTTTCTTCTCTCTTTAAGGCTTGAGTTAGTGAGACTGTCCTTTCTGGGTGTTTTTTTTTTCTTTTCTTTTTTCTTTTTTTTTAAATTTTAACAAGTCCACCTCCAGTCCAGATGGCAGAAGGAAGCACAGTGGCAGGACAAAATAACAAACAACAGCAATTACACTTCTTAAATATTCACCCATTTGTATGCAATTCAGGAGACTGGCAAATGTTTGAGGACAACTTCAAGGATAAACAAGATCAGCGACATGCAGGATATCAGTGATTCAGTGGCAGGGAATAGTGAAGTGACATTTATTCATGCAGGGCTGGGATGAACACTTTTATTTTTGAGTCACTTCCCTAACGCTTTTCAGCTGAGGGCCACAGGAGGAAGGTGAGGGGATAGGAGCAGCTGGGGGAGCGCCCCCCAAGTCTGGGAGAATGGAAAGGACAGGGGGAATGACCGCAGCCTTTGCTCCTGATCTTTTCTGCATAGATGAATTAGCGGGACAATCATCCCAGTAGCCACTCTCATCTCTCCTCCTTCCTTAAGCCATCAGGGACCGCCCAGTTGCTACATGCAACAGCTGTACCTCCATCTCACCCTGCCTCATGTCTCCATGGCATTGAACTTCATGAAAATCTCTTTTCCACTTGGCCTCTAGGCCAGGCTCTCTGTGTATCTCCTGAATCTCTTATGTTGTCTGCTCTGGATCCTTCTTCCAGGCACCTGCCACAGTGCAGATGATGTGTCCAAGATTCTGCTGTGGTTCTTTTTCTTCCTCTCATAACCTTCACTTCCTTGGAAACTTGCCTGAAATGCTCCATAAATTGTATGTAACCTGTAAGAATTTCAACCAGTTTGATTGTGGAATTATTTTTCTTGTAGGTCAGCTGGTGAAAGATCTAACTTTTATTTGTTTAAAACTGTGATCATTATTGAAGGTTGTTGTTTTTTTTGTTTTTTTGGTTATAAAATTCTAGGTTGACAGTTTTTTCTCTTATTACTTTAAAGATACTATTCTAGGCTGGGCATGGTGGCTTACACCTTTAATCCTAGCACTTTGGGAGCCTGAGGCAGGAGGATCGCTTGAGGACAGGAGTTTGAGACCCATCTAGGCAACATAGTGAGACCTGGTCTTTACAAAAATAGAAAAATTAACTGGGCATGGTTTCATGTACCTGTAATCCCAGCTACTCGGGAGGCTGAGGCAGGAGGATCACTTGAGCCTCAGGAGTTTGAGGTCACAGCGAGCTATGATAATACCGCTGCATTCTAGTTTAGGCAACATCAATAGTGACCCTGTCTCTAGGGGGAAAAAAATTTAATTTAAAAAGTAAAAACATAAAGATACCATTCTGTTGTCCTCTGGCTTTTATAGTTTGTGGTAAAAACAGCTTTCATTCTTGTAATTGTTCTCTAAAGTTTATGTGTCATTTTTTTCCTTTGGCTATTTAAGATTTCTCTGTCTTTGATTTTCAGCATTTTGACTGATGTTCTTTGGTGTGGTTTTCTTGATATTTGTCCTGCTTGAGGCTTGAAGAGCTTTTTGAACCTGTGGGTTGATGTTTTTAATCAGCTCTAAAAAATACCTGACCATTATATCTTTAAGTATTACTTCATTTTCTCTCTTTTTTGTATTTTTTGGACTTCTATTACACAGTTTTAAAGAATTTTTACTATGCCTCACATGTCTCTATTTTCTTTCCTTTTTCTTTCTGGGCCTCAAGATGTATATTTCTACTGACATGTCTTTCAGTTTACTAATCTTCTCCTTCATGTGTTTTTGGTGAAATGTCTTTGGTTTTTTTGTTTTGTTTTATTTTTTCCAAAGCCTTTGCCCATTTTTAATTGGGCTGATTATTTTCCCATTATTGAATTATGGGAGTTCTTTTTTTATGTTAGATAAAAGATCCTTATCATGTATGTGTTTTGTAAACATTTTTCCCCAGCTTTTAGCTTGTCTTCTTGCTCCCCAACAATGACATTCAAAAAACAGAAGTTCTTAACTTGATGAAAACTAATTATTATTTTTCCTTTATTTATTGTGTTTTGATATCATACCTGAGAAATTATGATGAAACCTAAGGTCACAAAGATTTCTTTCTATCTTTTCTTCTGTAAGTTTTGTAATTAACATTTTACATGTGTGTTTATGACCTATTTTTTAGTTAATTTTTATATATGATACAGACTATAAATCAAGGTTTACTTTTCTCCATGTGGATATCCGGTTGTTTCAGCACCATTTGTTACATTAAATATCTTTTCTGCATTGAATCGCCATTTCCCCTTTGTTGAAAATCAACTGACCTTACATGTGTGAGTCCGTATCTGCACTGTCTGTTCTACTGACCTATAGGTCTGTCTTTTCGTCAATATTACACTGTCTTGATTTCTGTAACTTTATAGATAGTCTTGAAGTCAGGTATTTAGGGATTTTATGATATCTTTTTGTTATCAATTTCTACTTTATTATACTTTTAAAAAATGCTTTACATAATTTTTGTTCTCTTAAATTTGCTTTTTTCTTTCATAGCCCAGAATATCTTGATTAATGTGTCATGTGTACTTGACTGTTTATTCTGCTGTTAGTGAGTGGACTGTTGAATACACGTGACAATTAGACCAAGCTGGTTCATAGTATTGTCCACATTTTTTGTATCTGTGTTGACTTTCTGACTCTTTGTTTTGTTTATTGCTGAGAGAAAGGCATAAAGTTCCCACTGTAACCTTGTCTATTTCTCTCATAAATTTTGTAAGTTTTTGCTCATGCATTTTGAGGCATTGTTGATAGGTGCATACACATATTGGATCATTATGTCTTCTTGGAAACTTGACCCTTTATTGTTAAATAATATCCTTTATCCCTCAAAATATTCCTTATTATGAAATCAACTCTGGCTGAGATGAATATAGGCACTTTAGTTTTATTTTTGTTATCATTTAAATAGTTTGTTTTATACCATCCTTTCTGTTTTTACCTATCTATAGCTTTATAATTATAGATGGCTGCTTGTAGATAATATATAGTTGGGTCATTTAATTTTTAATATGACAATCTGTCCTTTAATGGTATATTTATATCATTTATATTTAATGCAATTGATATTTTTAATAAAAATATACCATTTTTTTTTTTTTTTTTTAGTTTTCTATTTGTTTCATCTATTCATTGGTTCTGTCTTCCTCATTTTCTGGCTCTTATTGTACTTTACAATTCCTTATTTATCTCTACTATTAACTTATTTAAAGCTCCCTAAAAAGATATTAATCATTTCTCTAGAGTTCATAATATATGTATTTAATTAATCACAGACTACCTTCAAATAATATAACACAATTTCACATGTACTGCAAAGGCCTTACAGCAGTGGACTCCCAGTTACTCATGTCCAGACGTGACGGTGATCTTGCTGTAACATCTGTCATCCCAGCGATCACAAGGGTCGATTGAGCTGATCTGGCTCTCTAGGCAGGTGTCACCTTTCTCCCATGTATATCCCTCCTGAAGCTGCACAATCGAAGAGGAGGACCTTCCCCAGTAGAGGAGGACTGTTTTTCGGTCAAGGGTGTATGAGTAGCTGCACTCCCCTGCTAGGACCTCCAAAGAAGCTCCTAATTACTCATGTCAATTTTTCGTACTATGATGGCCATATAGTTTTTTAAAGTATACTACACACAGTATACAGAATGCTAGGATATGATACATTATTGCTTATTTGTTTTAGAGAGACAATTTTCTATTTGAGCAATCTAAATGAGACAATAATATATTTTATATATACCTTCATTCATGACATTTCTGGCACTTTTTATCTCTTTGTGTAGATCATACTTTCTGTCTGATACCATATTTCTTCTGCCTGAAGAAATCCCTTTAACATTTCTTGAAGCACAGATATTCTGGTTATGAAATCTCTCAATTTTGTTTGTCTGAAGATATCTCAGCTTTTATTTGACTAAAGACTTCTTTATTTTCCTTCCACATTGAAAGATATTTTCACTGGGTATAGAAATTGAGGTTGACCTTTTTTTTAGACTTCAACACTCCAAAGACCACTGTTGGCTGTCTCCTGCCTTTTACCTGTGTCAAATTCTAGTCTTCTGATAAACCATCAAAGACATTCTTTATCTCTGTTATCGTGTTTTTTATTTCTACATTGCCATTTGATTCTTATAGTTCTCTTCCCTCTGCTGAAACTCCTCATCTATGCACATATGTTGTGCACATTTTTGACTATTAACCATAGTGATTTTTAATTCCCTGTGTGACATCCAACATCTGGATCATATCAGAGTCTGATTTTGTTGATTTCCTTGACATCGTGTTGTTCTTTACTTGCCTTTTATGTTTCGTGTCATTCTTGTTTGAATGCCGGACATTTTGTATAGGACAAAAGTGTCTGAAGTAAATAGTATTTGTGCCTGCAAACGGGCACAAAAATCTTAATTTGGTAGGTTATTAGTACAGGGTTTGAGTCAATGATTTGACCTGGGTTTGGGTTTTGTTTTTGCTGTGGTCACTTTCAGTGCATTCTAGGATTCAAATTCTTTGGCTGACACTTTGTGCTTAGGATAATGGCTGCATTACATTTTGTTTTGTTTTGTTTTGTTCTACTGATCTTGTTCCACCCTCAGCTTTAGGCTTTCTCTGGGACTTTAGCTCTCTAACGCATTCAGAAAAGATTAAGATTTCATAGACTATTCATCTTATTGTAAGGGCAGTAGCTATATTCTTTTTTGCTTCGTACGTCTTCAGCAAAATCCCTGAATACCTGATTTTTAAGTTACTCTCAAACTGTAAGGTTCTGATACAGTGTACAGAAAATCTCAGAAAGAGACTGCCCAGAACACTTAAGAAAGAGTGTGCACAATGAATTGATGGCCTGTATTTTGTGAGTTTTTGCTGAGTGGCCACAATTTTAACATATGCCATCATGATTTACAGGGATCTGGTAAGGAAATCCAGCTGTTAACTAAACTTAGTAATAATTTCTAACATTTATCAAGTGCTTATGATACGGTAGGCATCTTGCATCTGTCATCTCATTTAGTTTTCTTACTACTACTCTAGGATAGGAGGTGATATGATCTCTGCCTTAAATAAGAGGATGCTGAGGTTCCAAAATCAGGTGACCTGCCCAATGTCACAGAACTATGAAGTCTCCTATCAGAATCCTAAGGTCCAAGTCTTGACCATGATGCTATACTGTTTCCTTCTGATGCTGTCAATTATTTTTTTCTCTTGTGAAAAGTAAACCCATCTTTCTGTTTTCCTTTTTTGATATTTTTTTAAAGGAGCAAATGCTTAAGACTTTGGCAAAGTGTCATCTCTCTCACTGGTTTTGACTTTATTTTTCTGTTACAAAAGATTGATGAGTTGCCTACCATTTAAATCTTCTGTATTATGTACTGTATGATATAAAGTTGGTAAAAAGTTTTGGAGATGGGGTAAAGAAAAATTCTCTATTTTCATTCTGAAATGATCATGTTGGTCTCTCAGTTTTAGGAGAGTTGGTCTGCTCATAAATTCCATCACTCTCTTGCTGCTATTTCTGTCTAGCAAATTATTTCTTTATTCACGAGGCAATAAAAGGTCACTGGAAAGAAGAATATAATATTCGCTCTCATAAAATAAAGTTAAACAGTATTTAGCATTTATATCTTTCCAGTGTAGTAAACAAAATATGCTTTATTTGACTCAATGAAGACCTATGATACCACAAAAGATAAATCTAATGATTTGTTTGAACACAGGAAAATAAATCTTCCACAGCATGCCCTCAGTGATGACACCTTGCCATTGTCCTAGTTTTCTGTAAAATTAGATGGAAAGGCAAAGCAGACCTGGCTTCTTGTCCCCAAACATCCAGATCCTAGTCTAGGGCTACAGTCTTAGGACATCAGCTGAATAAATACAATTCATGTGTTGTTTACTTGCTTAGCTTTTTAAACTACCTATTGAAATAATATTGCCACGATGGTTCATATTTGCAAGGGAGGATAGAAAAAATAAAGGTCAGTTGCTCTATTTAATTTGCTTTAATTTCAGCGGGTGTCTAAGAAAATGTGAAATTTTTTGACCTTTCTTTACACATCATGAGATAATTATTTTCTTTTGTTTCTCTTGGCAATCAGATTTGTGGTTGAAAAGTTTAGCAAATGCATTGTTAGAACAGAGTTGGAATTTAATATAAATGCAAATTTCTTATTTTTATAAAATTTCTATAAATTTTACTTATAAAAATATTATGTACAAAATTAAGAAAACAGTTCTTTATTGGTTCCAATCACTTTTGTTGCCATAATTAAAATAATACAACGAAGATGTATAAAGTTAGTGTCTACCAACAATGCAGATTTCAAAGCAATGTGTTCCTCACTATGAACTACATAGCTTGAAACTTTTTATTCAGAGCTCTTTCTTTTAGGAGGACAGGTGAAAACTGGAAAAGAAAAGCAATTGAAGCAGATGTTACAAACTATAGAGGGGCCAGTTTTTGTATTCTGTTTCCCACTCTAGTCATTTACAAAAGGTTTTGATGCTTTTCCATATAGAAAAAGTAAATCTCATTTCAAAATGTGCCAATTTTCTCTAGAGTTATTTAGAAAAGAAGAAACTTCATCTAGTACCACTCCATTGCTTAGTCTTTTTTCCATTTGATTTTTACACGTTTTGTTTCTCATTATCAAATAAAAATCTGTCTCATGCTTTGATAAGCCTTTTATAAAATTCTCCCTTCATTGAACAGCAGAATGTGGCCTTTTCTTATTATCTCTCAAATTAAAACACTGCAACCTCAGGAAGCCATCAGTTAGTTCTCAGTAAATGGCACTTACTTTGATTTCCTTTTGTATGGCAAGAAAAATGGTGAAGAGAACAGAAATGTCCTGATCCTTAAAATTAGATGTAAGCCCACTAATATTCAACCACTAGATTCCTCTGGGTCTTCACACAGGGCACCCAGTAATTTATTTTGACATAAATCAACTTGCTTTCACTCTATAGCTTGGCTGTGCTGAGCTCATTTTTCAAAGGAACTTAACAGTTCAAGATTGTTCATGCCTTCTGGAATCCTACAACTATATTTTCTTTCTTTATAGATTCTCTGAAGTTTCAATCAAAGACCATACATCATGGTAAAACTCCACCACTTAGTAGACTCATCACTCTGACTACCATTTTGTGCACATTCTCCCCCACGCCTCAGCTAAGCTTTATTGTCAAGATAATTGTCTGGGATTATAAGGATTTTTTTTTTTTTTTTAGCTTTGAATAGAAAAATCTTATGCTCTGTTAGCAGAAGCATAAGGAAGATCTTAATAATTGTAAAAACTAGTACCTCTTTATTTTTTTCCTGTGTCCCCAGGGTATCCTATAAGGCCATGAGTAATGGGCATAATGACTGAATAATTATTTGCTTGTTAAAAACTGCTTTTGATGTACATTAGCATTCATAAAGAATACCAAGCAAATGGCATAATCAACTCAGGTTTACTGAGCATCTATAAATGTTATGACCATGTGAGCATTTAAATGATAATTAAGATGAAATTTCTAAAAGAAAAAAAAATTAGTTTCTATTGTCAAGAGGCCAGGCAGATGTTCAGAGATGCAACATGTGTATGGATGGCTCATGTATAAAATTCATGGCAGAATTTTGACTAGAATATGTAACAAAGGGTATGCACTAGACATGTGATAAAAGCAGAGTAAGTGGTAGTTTTGTTGAAAGTAGTCAATCCATGCAAGAAAAGTGGCCAAATTGACTTTATACAATAAGAACATGAGTCCTAGTTCATAAAGGAGGAATTTTACTGAAAAGAAGTCCCGGGATTTAGAGTTAGGAAGCTTAAATATCATTCCTAACTCTGCCACTATGTGCCCAGTGATCTTAATTCATTTGAACTTTCTGGAACTTTCTAGGGGTTGCTTATTCATAAAATGAGTGGGTGGACCTGTAACTTCCAAGGTCACATAGAACTCCACAATTGAAGGAGAAAGGAACCAATAGAAAAGATTCAGAATCTTCTGCATATGAACCTACTGGATACCCATCAACCAAGGGAAGGATGCTTTTCTACTCCTAAACAACTTAACAAGACTGCCAAAATACAGCACTTCATTACAGAAAATTGTAACTCTACAGATATCTGCAGATAACATTAAATGTAATTTCAATTACCTCTTATCTGATAATTTTTAGCATATATTAGAAGGAGTTTCTGGTACACAGCATGGTAGAACTAACTAAGCAAGGCCTACTGTTTTAATTTTAGGACAGTGTGGATTTGTGGAAAGAGCTTGAACTTTGTAATCAAATAGACCAGGGTTTAATCCTGGTCCCATCACTTTCTAACTGTGAATTTTGAGCAAGCTCAAAATTAACCTCTCTAAATATGTGTTTAACCTCTCTAAATATGTGTTTCCTTACAGAAAGTGGCTTTAATGATATCTACTTCTGAGTGAACCTAGGACCAACTGATTATAAGACATGCTGAGTCCAATGCCATCCCTGACACTCAGTAGGTACTCAACAAAGACGGATTCTCCTAAAGAGAGTTAAAGATTAATCTGTTGAAAATAGGCATTCTGCTTTGACCACTTACCACCAAGTGTATTTTCTTATGGGTCAGGGCAAATTCTGCTGAGAAAAGAGATTGCTCACAGAAAGAAATTAAAACAAACATACATATTAAGAAAACAATCATACTTACAATAGCATCAAAAAATAAAGTACTTAGAAATTTTACTCAGGAGGTGAAAGACTTGTACACTAAAAACTATAAAGCATTGATGAAAGAAATTAAAGAAGACATCAATAAATAGAAAGACATCCTGTGTTCTGGGACTGGAAGACTTAATATTGTTAAAATGCACAGACCACCCAAAGTGATCTACAGATTCAGTGGAATCCCTGTCATAATCCCAATCACATATTTTATAGAAATAGAAAAACAAATTTAAAATTTATATGGATCCACAAAAGACCCTGAATAGCCCAAGAATTCCTAAAAAATAATAACATAGTTGAAGGCATCACGCTTCCTGATTTCAAAACATATTACAAAGCTACAGTAATTAAAACAGGATTGTACTGGCATGAAAACAGATACATAGACCAATGGAACAGAATTAAAAAGCCCAGAGATAAACCCATACATGTACAGTGAACTGATCTTTAACAAAAATGCCAAGAATACACAATGAGGAAAGGATAGCCTCTTCCAAAAAATGGCATTGAGAAAAGTGGGTATCCATATGCAAAAGAATGAAATTGGAACCTTATCCTACACCAGATGCAAACTCAACTCAATATGGATTAAAGACTTAAACATAAGAACTGAAACAGTAAAACTCATGGAAGAAACATAGGGGAAAAGTTTTATAACTTTGATCTTGGCACTGACTTCTTGGATATGATGCCAAAAACACTAGCAACAAAACCAAATATAGGTAAGTGGGACTATGTATAACTAAAAAGCTTCTTCACAGCAAAGGAAACAATCGAACAAGTGAAAAGCCAATCTATAGAATGAGAGAAAATATTTGCCATCTATAAACCATATATCTGATGAGGAGTTAATATCCAAAATACATAAGGGACTCCTACAAAACAATAGTAAAATAACTAGATTAAAAATGGGCAAAGGACTTGAATAAACATTTCTCTAGAGAATACATACAACTGGCCAAAAGACATATGTAAACATGCTCAACATCACTAATCATCAGGGAAATTCAAATCAAAGCCATAATGAGATATCACTGCATACCTGTTAGAATGACTGTTATCAAACAAACAAAAGATATCAAGTGTTGGTGAGGAGGTAGAGAAATTGAAACCCTCGTACACTGTTGGTAGAAATGCAAAATGGTGCAGACGCTATGGAAAACAGGATGGAGTTTCTTCAAAAAATTAAAAATAGACCTACCATATGATCCAGCAGTACTATTTTATTCCAAAAGAATTGAAATCAGGATCGCAAAGAGATATCTGCCTGCCGTGTTCATTGCAGCATTATTCACAATAGGCAAAATGTGGAAACAACCTAAATGTCTATCAACTGATGAATACATAAAGAAAATGTGGAATATACATACAATGAAATCCTATTTGGCCTCAAAAAGGGAGGGAATTCTGCCATATGCAGCACCAAGGATGAACCTGGAGGACATTATGCTTGGCGACATAAGCCAGTCATGGAAAAATAAACACTGCATCGTTCCACTTATATGAGTTATTTATAATAGTCAAGTTCATAGAAACAACAGAGTAGAATGGTGGTTGTCAGGCGCTAGAGGGATGGGAAAATGGGGAATTGCTTTTCAATGGGTATAAAATTTCCATTGTGCAAAATGAATAAATTCTTAAGATCCACTGTACGTTATTGTGCCTATAAATAACAATACTATATGGTGCACTGAAAAATTTGTTGAGAGGGTAGGTCTCATGTTAAGTGCTAGCACCATAAAAAAAAGAAATAAGAAGAAGCTTATCTAGTCCTGTTCTCCTACTCTATTTACCTATAAGTGAATAAGAAAAAAATTAATAAAATTAATCTGTGATTTGAAATAAGTCCCTATCCACCCAAGCATCAGCAGATGTGGATGTCCCAGGCAGATTCTGCTTTGACTCCGTATTGACTCCACATTTGTCAGTCTCCTGTCCACTCAGGAGACAGTGGCTGGCAGTGCCCCTGGAAAGAAGAGTGTTGCCCTATCTCAATGCGATCTCTTCAAACAATTTAGTGCTTCCTGAGAGGAAGCAAATCATAATATGTGGCTGTCTATGAACTGTTTGGGGTTAGCAAGGGAGGCCACCCATGAAATGTCGATTTGATTGCTAAACTCCATTTGCGAGTTCCACAGATCTCTAGGAAAAGATGTCGAGGTCACTAAAATATAGTTTGCTTATAATGTTGCTATCAGGTGGACACAGTTATCATAGGAACAGTGTGTGTAACGTTTTTGTGCCTGATTAAATTTCAAAAGGCCCTTCATTCATGCCTGGGAAAACACAATTTGCAATAGGACTTTCCAGAATGTGCCTGTTAACCCTACTAATGAGAAATTATAATTTTTGTCACTTGTAATGACACTCAATGTAGCTTTGGGCTCCTATTTCTGAGAACACTTCCACATGAAGTTCATTCTAGCAGAAGAAATGTTTCCTGACTACTGACCTGAAGTAGCCTTCCAGGATGTGTGTGCTCTGCAGCAGATGCCAGACTGGCCTGAGTCCATCCTTGGGGGTTTTTCATAAAAGCAAATTTCCTATCTGAGAGACTAATCTTTTGTGATGTTTGACCAGCCCAGACACGACAAGGACATACATATCTCTGCCTTGTCTGCAACCTCTCCTGAACAGTATTCTACTTTCTCTATCTTATCCAGAGGGTGTTTCTATGAGGCAAAGACTGAAGTCTCCCAATAAGCTCTGTTTTTTTTTAAAGGATATACATAGAAAGATGTCTATTGCACCCTTTTTTGCCTTTGGAAAAAACCTTAAAAATTAGGTATTAGGTTGAAAAATAATCAAATAAATTATCTGTCATGCATGTAATAGAAAAATTATGCAGCCATGAAACATAATGAGTTAGAACTATCCTGTTTCTTGGAGGTATTTCCACCAATAAGCTCTTTACAATACTGAGCACACCATCAATGATCAGTGAAGCATTTGTGATCATGATGTCATTGATAATGTTAGAGGAATTTATTAAAAGAGATTATGGTACTCACGACTAAAAGAGAGCTTCAGAAGGGGGTGAAAAATAGAGTAAGAGAGTATCTCAGATCATCTAAGCCTGCAGTCCCCATCCCCTGGGCCAATGGACCAGTACTGGTCTATGGCCTATTAGGAACTGGGCCACACAGCAAAGCTTCATCTTTATTTAGAGCCACTCCCCGTCACTCACATCACAGCCTGAGCCCCACCTCCTGTCAGATCATCAGCACCATTAGATTCTCATAGGAGCAGGATCCTTACTGTAAACTGTGCATGGGAGGGATCTAGGTTGTGAGCTTCTTGTGAGAATCTAATGCCTGATGATCTGGGGTACAGATGAGCCAGTGATGCTGGTGCTAGGGAGCAGCTGCAAATAGCTGCAAATACAGATTATCATTAACAGAGAGGTTTGGCTGCACAGTAAATGTAAAGTGCTCGAACCATCCCAAAACCATCCCTTCCCCTACCCTGGTCCATGGAAAAATTTTCTTCCATGAATCCCTGGTCCCAAAAAGGTTGGGGACCACTGATCTAAGCTATCTCCTTGCCCTCATTGACATAGGTCATTGGTGTCTCCATATTACTAATGAAGTAACTAACTCCTTTCTAAAGACGTGAGATGACTTTTCCTAGATGACATGCAAAATGAAGAGATGGAAAGAAAAATATGAACCCTTGGTTGTTACACTGTAGCACAGGTGCTTGTTTATTTAAGCAACAAATATTTTATTGAGTGCAGAATCCATAAGAAATGGTCACGATTATAGAATACATAGAAAGAATAGCTCTTTCCTTTGACAATTTTACAGTACATGAAAAGTTTGAGGACATAACTAAGGACAATTTCTAAAAGACTAAATGATCCTCATTTGTTTCCTAAATGCTTTAGCCCACTGTATTTTAAAATCAATTTTTGAACATGGGAAGCGTGTTTAATATTCACGATTTTTATGTATTATGATATTTTAAGGAATGCATGAATTTCATGCCCTGCTCAGTTAAGCTAATCTTTCTTTTACATAAGTTAGAGAAGTTCCTATGCCTGGAAGGGGAAAAAAAGCATTAACGAAACCACCACTAGGTTTTTGGGTGTGGTTACCATCTACAGAATTTTGGATAAAGAGTAAAATATATTACTTACTATGATTAAAGCTTAACATTAAGTCTTAATGTCTTTGATCAATACATTCAATTCAGCAAACATTTATTGAACACATATGGACAAGGCACTCTTGAGAATATAAAAATGAATAAGCCCCATTCTCACCTTATCACTGAATTGCAAATACAAAAATACCCTTAACAGAAGGTAGGATACAACAAATGCCTAAGAAGATAAAAACAAAGTGCTCTGGGAACACAGGGGAACAAACCGTATCGTTCCCCCAGGGGAGTCAGGACAATATTTATGGAAGAGTAGCAATTCAGCTGAGTCTTGAAGCATGGCTAAATTTTTATTAGAGGGAGAGGAAGTATATTCCAAAGGGGCAGAACACCATGAACAGAAAATCATGTGACATGTGGTCTGGTTACTGGAGTGGATAGTAGTAGAACGAGACTAATGAGAGATAAAACCAAGAAAGTATATAATCACTGCCTGCAGAAATTCTCCAGGAGTGCATTAAGGACTCTGACCTTTACGATATGGGCAGTGAGGAGTCACTGAAAATTACTTAGCAAAGAAGTGACGTGAGCAGAGCTATACCTTGTGAACAACATTCTGCATCTGGGTGCCAGACGGTGGAAGGAAAAGACCCTGAAACAGATAAGACAGGAGACTATTACCGTTTACTAAGAGAGAAAAGGAGATTCAGCAAGATGAAGGCCAATAGGAAAAGAAAGAAAATGGAGTATTGAGAGTCTGAGTAGCCTACAGAGTCAGATGCTGCATTTATTCATGTATAATGCATACAGCCAATCAACAGATATCCACCGAGCCACTACTAAGTAGAGGCACTGCATTAAGTGACACAACAGTGAAAAGATATATAGCCTTTGTTTCTAAGAGCTTACAGTCTAGGGTGAGACAGAGATAGGTATACATGCAATAATAATATAAATATGAATAATAAATACATAAATGAATGTTCCAAGAGTGGGCAAGGGCATGTGCAAAGTTCAGGAGTGGAAAAGAATAAGCCTGGTATATTCTAGGAACTACGAGTGGTTCAGCTTGACTGAGCATGGAGCGTCAGGTGGGAAAGGATAAGTTTGGAGATCTGAGCAGGAGTCAGATAATGGTGGATCCTATAAACCACATTGAGAGCCCATACTGGAGGCCAAGGCCAAGGGGGAGAAAAGGGAAATGATACAACAAGTTTCACTTTAGAAAGATCACAAAAAGGGTATGAGTGGGTAGAATTAGAAAAAAAAAAAGCCAAGAGGAGTAGAAAGTTGGAAAGTCAGTGATGTTGAGAAAATTATAATTGTTAAACCCAAAGGGTTTAACAATTAAGAACGCAAGGAGTTCGGAGAGCGCTTTCAAGGTACCACTGAGACAAAAGCTAGATTGCAAAGGGTTTAAGAAGAGAAAGGAAGGTAGTTGGTGTCGCATCATTTTCAAGAAGTTAGGAAACCAGAGAGAAAGAGGGATTCAGTAACTTTAAAAGAAGCAGCAGGATTTAGGAAAGGGTTTTCTTTTGTTCATGGAGTGTAGAGACGTGAACATTTTTATCACAAGAATGGAAGAAAACCGTAGAAAAGATTAGAAATGCAAAGGAAGTGAAAGAAACACTGCACAGAGCAAGGAAGGGATGCTATCAATGTGTAATAAAGACCTGTGGGATAATTTTCCCAAAAACTTACATTCTAAGCTAGAAAAATCCCTTATTACTATTACCCATACTCAGGGGAAATTAAATAAACATAAAATATTTTTTCAGAAAGTCATGATATAAAAAAGAATCTGACAGAGAAATCCATGGCGTACAAGATTTGTTTAACCTCAGATCTTGGTGTCCGGTAGAAGAAGCCGTAAGAATTTTTGCAGAGCCTGTCTTGTAATTATATAAGAGTATTCAGATAGAAGTATTTGATGTTCTGGGGAAAGAAAAAAAACCTACAGAAAAGTTGTTGATCTCTTTTTTTTTTTTTTTTTTTTGAGTTGGTGAAACCCCCCATTCATGTTTCTGCCCATCCAAAAATGGTCTTTAATGATCATGGCTACTGCTGTATTACGTTTTATTGGACAACAAGGTGTCCTTGCTGGGACTTTTTTTTTTTTTTTAATAGGATACAAAAGATGCCTCATGCCAGGAAGAAGAAAACAGCACAGCTGGAGATCTGGGCTATCTGGCCTGGCTGTCAGGGATCAAATGTCCTTCCTTTGGACTGTCTCCTCTTCTTCCAGGCAAGCACCCAGCACTTGAAAAGACCAGTGTTTTGGTGCAAATCCAACCACCACTATCCTGAAGGAGATGCCTTCCAACAACCATATATTGGGTGAAGCATGAAGTATCAACATTACAGGATTTGTTGGGGACTTAGGAGTAGGTTGAAAAAAATATAAAGAAACCACCACAATTTGACTTCACTCATTTTTGCCTATCTTCTTTTTATCCCAACCATCAAGATTCCTGGTGAATCTGGGGCCATCCAAAGCCTGGACTATTCAGAAGGCAGACTGAAATAAAGGAGTTGAAATTTTACTCTCCCAAGACACACTCTCACAAGGGCCCTAGTGGCTAGTCAAGCCCTTGTTTAGAACAAGAAATATGCCATCTTCCTCTGGGAGGGGGGAAGAATGAAGTAACTAATAAGCCATATTTAATTGAATCTAGAGCATGATTGATTAGAATACATATCCCAAATTAAGATATGTTAAAGATGAAAAAAAAGTCTTAAAGCCAAAGAAATACAGTATCTTGAGATGGTAAGATTAAAAGTTGATAAAATTCAACATCAGATTGGCTTAATGTTCTCTATGAAAAAGGAAACTGTTGTCAGTTGAGAATGGGATGACCTAAGGGTATCATGAGGGTTAAAGAGAGCAAGAAGGGTTCAGAAAAGCCATTGATAGAAATGATAAGGAAAAAGAGGAAAAAAATATTCACTCAACACTGCTCTTCCTCCTGATTTTGAGGTATTGCCTTCTACTCAGGCATGCAAGCTAGGAATCTGGGGTTGTCTCTAATTCTCCCTTTTCCAACACCTTACCGATCACTATTAATTTTATTTCCCAAGTGTTTATCAAGTCATTCTCTGCTTTATTCCCACACTGCAATTCCTTTAGTTAAGGCTCTCGTCATTCTTGGCTTACAGTATTGGCATAACCTCTTGTAGCAGCCAGCCGACAGATGGCCCCCAAGGGTCCCTGAGTCCTGGCATTCACCCTGGGGGAAGTGCCTGTCCACTCCTTTGTCATATCAGGGATGGTCAACGTGACCAATAGAACATGACAGAAGTAATAGTATGTCACTTCCAAGGCCAGGTCATAAAAGACATTGTAACTTCCACCTTGCATGTGCTTGTGTACTCTCTCTCTCTCTCTCTGTCTCTCTCTCTCTCTCTCTCTCTCTCTCTCTCTCTCTCTCTCGGATCAGTGGTCATGTCTCAAAGACACACTGGACACACTGCAGCCCCATGCAGAGGCCCACATGGCAAGGAACTGAGACCACAGTGGAGATCCAATGAGAAACTGAGGCCTCTTATCAACAGCCATGGGAAGGAAATGAAAGGTGGGTGCCTCATTCCTAGTCTAGTCTTTGGATGACTGCAGCCCCCACTGATGTCTTGATTACAGTCTCCAAAGAGACCTAAATCATCTTCCTATGCTACAGTCCCACAGCCCTGGTGCTCCCCTATCATAAATGCATCACATTTGTGATTTCTTGTCCGATGACCATCTTCGCTTTCAAGACATCAACTCTAAGACGGCAGAGGCTGCATGATCTGAGAACAGTTACTTTATCCTTCAGGTTTTCATCTGTAAAATGAAGGTTGCCATGAAATTTAAATGCACGTAAAGCACATGAAATGTTACTAAACACTGAGAAATGCTCAATAAATGTTAGAAATCATTATTGTTACCCTCCTCATCGTCATCTTCAGAGGAACTTAATAAACTTTTGTTGAATGATTTGGATGAATACCTCTACCTAGTTTTGTCTCTCTCTCTCTCTCCCTCTCTCTCCCCCCCTCTCTCCCTCGCCCCTCCCCCCAACATTTTCATATCACTAGAACAGTTACTTACCTTACTTGCAAACCTCATCATTCATCCTTCTGCTTAAAACCCAGAGGCAAGTAATTCAAACCTCATACATACGTTATTTCTCACCATCCTACCTCTTTTAGTATTATTTAATGATTATCATTACAATTATTAGATATCTGTTTTCTTTCTTGTCTCCATCTTAAAACTATTTAGAGGGAAAATAAACAGTAAGGTGACTGGTGCCAAAAGAGAGAAAGAGAAACAGAGAGAATCCGTCTTTGATAATTCAAAGAAAAACAGGTTGTCAGTTATTTCGAGCTAAAAGGAAATTTTAAAATTCAACGGTTTACATCTGCTCTGTTCAAAATGGTCGCCACTAGATATGTATGTGGTATTTAAATGTAAATTATTTAAAATTCTAAAAATAAAATTTTAGCTCCTCAGTTGCACTAGCTATATTCTAAGTGCTCAGTAGCTTAGTGGCTACCATGCACAATTATAGGAAATTGTAGAATTTTAGATCATTTCAGTCATCATAGAAAGTTCAATTGGCAATGTTTACCTATAGTAAATATGGATCTGGGATTCTCCCATGTGGAAGTATTTTTTCCCCTCTCTCCAACTTATAATCTAGCTTCTTAACTATTTTTTTAGTTATTTTTATTGCAAAATATATCACACATGCAAAATACTGTATATATGTATATACAGTTTAAGGAGTATTAATAAAAGGAATACCTACTACCCAGCTCAAAAATTATAATGTTGCTAACACCTTTGGAATATCTTATGTGCCCCTCCCTGACCACATTCTTTCTCTTTATCCTCAAAGTTAAATACTACTTTAGGTTAAAAGTTATCTTGTTTTCCTTTATTACTTTATTTTTATGCGTACAACTGTAATCAAAGTAGTTGACTAGTTTACCCATTTCTAAACTCTCATAAATGTATGCACCTGTGAATTTCTCTTTTTCCTAACGTAAGATTCGTGGTGACGATGAAAGCTGTGGTTTATTTCACTTTTAACTTTTGCATAGTATTTCTTTGTTTGTCTGTTCCACAATACATTTGCCCAGTTTTCTGTCAGGAAGCCCTGTGGGTCTTGTTTTGCTTTGTTTTGCTATTACAGACCGAGCTGTTATGAGCTATTGGGATACATTTCTCCATTAATCTCGCCCATGGCCAAACATCTGGGCACTAACAGCCAATTTGTTCCAGCCTTATCTTTTCAGGAATATTTGTATAAGCAAACAGCCCTGGGGGGAAGATGGAAACAGTGACCTGCCCTGGAGCTAATTTATTTACGTTCCCAGATAATAAAGATAGAGGCATCTCCCACCTGAAAGACCTTCCAGGATAATAAAGACAGAGATGCCTCCCTCCTCTCTCCAAAGAGCTTTGCTCACATCTCAGCCTAATAAGATAATGGTACTTTCTGGAAGGGAGGATTTGCCAGCAGCCCTTGTATAACATTAGTCTCTTCATCTCAGGGTTCCTCTCTATAATACGTTTATTGCTCGTTCAGGCAACACCTGGCCCGCACATCATCCTGTGGGATTTGGGGCTACACTGTTAACTCTGACTATTGCTTCTGCTGTGAATAATAAACTGTATTTTGTTTCCAACCCTGATACCTTGTGTCTTCCTGCCAGTACCTCTGAAACTCTGACTGGCTAACTGATTAGCTTGCAAGAAGAAGGATGAAACCTTAGGCTTTTTCACCATTTCTGACTTGCTGGTTTCACATGAACATTGCTATGCATGTCTGTTGGAGCACTTGTTTGAGAATTTCTTAGAGGATACCTCTGGAAGCAGAATTGCTAGGTTATAACTTCACTAGATAATGCCAACTTGTTTCTTAAAATGGTTAAGCCAATTTGCAATCCATTCAACAATGTTGAAGAGTTTTTTAGTTCTATTAAGGTATCTGCACTGATACTAGACATTTTCGGTTTATTAAATTCTTCTCAACCCATGTGGTGGTGTGGAATGCCATCTTATTGTGGTTTTAATATGAAATTTTCTGATTTAAATGCATGTAAAGCACATGAAATGTTGCAGCTTAGCAATTTTAGATAGATAGAGAGATAGACAGCTAACTATTGTCATTTCCTCTTCCAAGAAAGGCCAGCTTGTGATTTTGTTCCATGGTTCTATTGGGTTGATCGTCTTTACCTAGTTAATTTCGAGGAGTTCTGTAAATATTATGAATCCTAGTCATTAGCTATATGCGATGCAAATATCTTACCCCAGTTTTTTCCTTTCATTATCTTTACCAAATCTTTTGATAATTAGAAATTGGTACCTTTAATGTAGTAAAATTAATCGATGTTTTTATTTTTTGATGGTGCTTTGGAATCTTTAAGAATCATGCCCTACTCTCAAGACTATAAAACTATTCTTGTATATTGTCTTTTGAAACTTAAACTTTTGTGTTTAACACTTAAATCACTGGGCCATCTAGAACTGATTTTTATGTATGATATGGAGCAAGAATCCAATTTAGTTTTACCCATGTGCATAAAAAATTGTCAGAATACAATTTATTACATCACCCATCCTTTCCCCACTACGTTGCCGGTTCTCTCATAGGTCATATTTCCCCATATGGGTGGGACTGTTTCTAGGCTGCCATATTCCACTGGTGTTTTTGCCACTCCCTGCCCCAGTGCTAATTACTGTACATTACTACAATTACGTAATTACTGGGGCTTTGGAATAAGTCTCATTAGCTGGTACGGCAGGTTTAAATTTCTGGTTTTCTTTCAAATATGTACTTGCTTTTCTGAATACATTTTAGAATCATCTTGTCAAGTTACACAATAAAAAACAACTATCTTCATTAGATTATAACTAGAAATATATGTACTCATATATCAATTTGGAGAGAATTGCCATATTTGCAATACTGAGTGTTTTGAACCATTCACATATTCTATTTCTCCATTTATTTAGATTTCATCAAAACTGCCTTGTATATCCTTTGTTAGGCTTATACCCAGGTATTTTTTGTGTTGTTTTTACTGTTGTACATGGCATTTTCTAATACGTTGAACTTTGATATATTGATATTGCTAAGCTCTCTTATTAATTCTTATAATTGGTCAATTATTATAAATTTTGATGAAAAAATTATATCACCTACTAATAAAGACCTTTGGCCACTGCTTTTCCAGTCCTTATGATTATAATTTATTCTTCCTGTCTTAGATCACTGACTAATAACTGCTGGAAAATGTAGCATGTAAGTGGTGATAGCAGACATCCTTGTTTTCATTTTTCCATTTTAAGAAAATGCTCTTAAAATCTCCCCATTGAGTGTAATGCTAACATGGTCACTAAATTAATAAACTTTTTGGTATTGAAACAACTGTAGATCTTTACACAAAATTCAACTTAATTTTTACACATTGGGAAATTTAGAATGGTATAATTTTCCTGGAAATTGTCACATCTATTTTTATGAATGAAAATGACCTACAATTTTTTTTCCTCATGCTGTGTACTTTTTTAATTTCGGGCATGATGATGATTCTAGCTTCATTTAATTTCTTCATCAGATGTTTCTGAGTGCCTTTGGTATGTTGTTAAGTGTTGTTCTGGTGCTTTGGACAAATCAGCAAACCAAGCAGTAAAATCCCCACCTAGTTGAGCTTACCTTCTTTTAACATAGCAAAGAAAACAATAAACAATAAATGTAATAAATAATTAAACTGTATAGTGTATTAGAAGAGTATACTATAGGAATAGCAGAGCACAGGGAAAAAAAGAACCAAGCATGTAAGTGAGGGGCAAGTTGGAATTTCAAATGGAGAGGTTGGGATAGCGGTCATTGAGAAGGTGGCTTGGAGGTGAGGAAGCCGGCCATGCGGGGCTCTGGGACGAGAGCATTCCAGAGAAAAGGAAAAGTTAGTGCGAAGGTCCTAAAGTGCGAATGTGTACAACGTGTTCCAGAAACATCAAGCATGGCAGTGTGGCCAGAGGGGATATATGAAGGGAAGAGTAAGATACGAGGACAGAGAAGGGAGTGTAGTCGAATCCAGTAGTGCCTTGTGGGCCACTAAGAGAACCTGATTTTACTCTCAGGGAGGTTGGGAGCAACTGCAAGGTGTGAGCAGAAAAATGACATGCTCTGTCTTACATTTTAAGAGGATCACTCCAGCTACCTAACTTTGCTAAGAATAAACTACAGGGAGGCCTGGCCGGAAACAGGGGTCTCTCCAGAGACCACCGCAATAATCCAAGCAAGAGGCCATGAGCACTAGTCGTGGGTGTGGGGAGAATTGTTCAGATCGCAGATATTTTTGGGGGCCCATCCAACAGAATTTCCTGCCAGATTGGATGTGGGATGTGAGAGGAAGCGAAGAGTGAAGGATAATGCAAGGTTTTGGTCTGAGCGACTGAGATGGGGAAATCTGAGAGGGAGGCGGTTTGGTGGGCAGCGAGGGGAAGTGAGAGACTCGGTTATGGATCTTAAGTGGGAGACACTCCTGAGACATCCAAGTGGGGATGTCTAGAGGCAGCTGGACATAGGAATCTGGAGTTTAGGCTGGAGGGAGACATAAATATAAGAGTGACTATGCACCAAGGAGTTAATGGAGAGGAAAAAAAAAACCGAAGTGCTCAGACTTTGCAATATTAAGTGCTCGGGGAGAAGAGGATGAACCAACAAAGGATACTGAGAAGTGACTAAAAAAATTTTTGCTTGCTATTTTAGGGCCATACATAAAATAAGATTTCAGACCCCAAACCCTTCTGAATATAAGCTCATGGTAAGGAATTCTTAAAAAGGTCTTCTCCTCCTTCCCCCAGATCCCTGCCCTGACACGATGTGGGACATTTCATAGGCCACATCCTTAGTTCAGTCTCTCACTGTGCACTGATTTCTCGTGTGACTTTTTTCCACTGTCCTTGTGGCCCCTTAAAATGCAAGCTCCAGCTGGGCGCAGTGGCTCATGCCCATAATCCTAGCACTCTGGAAGGCTGAGACGGGAGGATCGCTTGAGGTCAGGAGTTCAAGACCAGCCTGAGCAAGAGTGAGACCCCATCTCTACAAAAATTGGGAAAATTATCCAGGTGTGGTAGCACATGCCTATAGTCCCAGCTACTTGGGAGGCTGAGACAGGAGGATCGCTTGAGCCCAGGAGTTTGAGGTTGCTGTGAGCTG
>CAUYRT010045072.1:0-13526 GCA_963574885.1 Lepilemur ruficaudatus | reverse complement strand
CAACTAAAAATATATGTAAAAAATTAGCCGGGCATGGTGGCGCATGCCTGTAGTCCCAGCTACTCGGGAGGCTGAGGCAGAAGGATTGCTTGAGCCCAGGAGTTTGAGGTTGCTGTGAGCTAGGCTGACGCCACAGCACTCGACAGCCCGGGCAACAGAGTGAGACTCTGTCTCAAAAAAAAAAAAAAAAAAAGCTGCCACCCATATTCTGCCATTTAAGCACCACACTTCCCAAGGAGCAACAGAGTATTGCTATTACGTACATCTTGTATTGCCTTGTCTTTTTAGAAGGATCAATGTAGCATCTAAAAGCTCAGCTTTCTTTTTAGTCCGTGATGTACCTGTTTCCCAGTGACTTTAAGTAGTTTCTAGATACCCCACTGAAAATGAAACCAAGAATAAGAAGTTGGAACACAGACAGTTACTAGCATGGAAGGGATACTCTTCAAGGTCATCATTTGGCCTGGCAGCAGAGAGACTGGGCCATTTTTCTCCAACAAGCTGAAGCAGCCTAACCACAAGCATAGAATTGAAAAAGAAACATCTTGGGATTCCCTGAAACCTAACTTTAGACAGTATGAGCAGGCTGAGAACTTCAGGGAAATACATGTGGCAGACATGTTCATCTAGCATGTGGCAACCAGGAATGGGTGGCTCTTTGGCTGCACTGGGCTTCTCGACAATGGGGAAGGTGGGGGTCGGAAATCCGTCAGTCTGTTTTGTTACACACAGAGAACTGGATCAACCACCATCTATAGGCTCCACTAATTCAAAGGACAGAATTGATACACCAAGAAGAACTGAGGTAGCCTAGAAAGACCAGGAGGTCTGAAGCTAACTTGGGAGCTGCACAGAGCCATGATAGGTGTTTGCACATAAGCCCCTTCCCCTAAGTCTCAGTGTATTCACCTTTAAAGCAGCATGTCAGCTAGCTCAGGGAGTTGAGGGTATTAAAGATGATTCTGTCTGGACAGACCCCAGCCCGGGGCTCAGCATGGAGAAGCTGCCTTCCTATATTTGATTTAAAAACGTGTAATCCTCTCTACCCCCCACCAAGTTTTTGAAGTCACTTAGGCACCAGCATCCCATACTAGGCAGTGAATTTAACAAAACATAAGTTAACAGCCCTTGATTTGCATAAAAATACTCAGGCACACAAAATTCTCCTGTACCCTTCCCACGCCTGCCAATGTGACAGGTGATGCCTCAAAGAACTGCTCTGAAAGGCTGAAAAGGTACATAACTTACATTCACTTCGGTTGTCTAGAACTATCTAAAATTGGTTCTATGATTCACTGACAGTCCAATACTTTGGGCCCAGAGAGCTCTGTTCTGCCTTTTCGGGGCCAAAGAGAAATGAAATTGAGCACAATCCACACCCACAAAAAACAAAACAACACTGGTGCAGGCAGCTTCTCCACATATGTGATGCTTCTGGATATTTCCAGAAGTAAGAGGTGATCAATTTCAAAGAGAGCACTTAGCCCCTTTGCTTTGCCTCTAGATCAAATAGCCAAAGAATCATGTGGAAGGCTGAAGAGATTAAGTCCCTCCACCCCCCACCTCCCTTTTCAATTCAACCTTGGTCTTGGAGCGTCAGAGCTGCAGTTCTCCCTTACTGCTTTACATTTTGTTCACACTTCTGTTCTCTTTTGGAAGTTAAGAAACTTCACTTGCAGTCTAGGCATGGATTTGAATGTCTCCTGGGGGCGGGGGCAGCATAAGATCCAACTTGGCCAGCAACTTCAAACGACTTGGCCAATCCAGGTGACCCAGCCACTCCGGTCCAGACCAAGCTTTTTGTTTTGGATTAGGCTGGTTGCAGGGTCCCCTGGCTGTGGTGGGCCCACATTGTCGGCTTGTTGCTTCTTTCCCAAAAGAGGATCTTGTTACAAAGAGAAGCTGGAAATTTCTTTGCACACAAGCAGAGACATGGCGGCCCTGCAAAGGCCCCAGGGTAAGGATTAAAGAAAAACAAAATAGAAACCCTTCCATCTCTAATTAGGGTCTTCATTTGCCAAAGTGCCATTCCCCAGCAGGAGGATTTACATTCAGGCCGTTGCTTGGAGTTACTTGGAAAACGTCTCCCAGCAGGTTGGTTCCTCGGTTCAGGCTCCTTTGAGCCAACAGTTTCTGGTTAGTTGGAGGAGAGTTGCCTGCATATTGTTTTAACTGGCCTAGCTTCTGCAGCCAGCTTAGCTGTGTGAACAATCTCCCATTCAGAACCTAAAGATAAAAGCACAGTTTGGTCTAAAAACCTTTAAAGAAAAAAATTTTTTTTAACTTGGGAATTATAGGTTTTGGAGCTAGCATTATTTCTCTCATACACAAGTAGAATGTTTTTCCCCCTCCACCTTGGTGCTCTGCCAGCAAAGGCTGCATCCTGGAGTTGGGCCAGCCGCCAAGTCCCCACTTCCTCGCCATTCACACCATGGGGCTGGTGGCAGCTGGCCATGGAGACGGACAGAAGCACCCCATTTGCAAGAGGTTGACCACAGAACAGTGTAGCCAGCTTGCTGGACCCCTGCAGCCAGACTAGGGCACCTTTTGTGCAGTTCCTTATCATGCGTTCCATCTGAAACAGCATTTCTTCTAACGTATCAAGATCCCAAGGGCCTAGCTGGGGAGCAAGAATTCTCCTACTTTTTGGAATCCTCAGTTCAACAGTAAGTTATAAATTAACGTTAGTAAGATACAACTATGTAACATTTTATGTGTTAAAAAAAAGTTAAGTTAAGAGAAATTAAGGAGCAAGTACAGTAAAGCGAAGAGATACCAAAGGCACAGGCAACAAAAGAAAAAATATTAATAAATTCCATTTCATCCAGAGTAAAAACTTTTATGTATCAATGAATGAAAAGGCAACCCATGGAATGAGAGAGAATATTTCATATATCACATAAGGGATTAATATCGAGACTATATATATATTATATATATATAGAACTCCTACAAATTACCAACAAAAAACTGGTTAAAAGTGCACAAAAGATTTGAATAGTCCTTTTTCAAAGAAGATATGTAAATGGCCAATAAGCCTATGAAAGGATGCTCAACGTCACTAATCATTAGGAAAATGCAAATCAAAACCAATGAGACAGCACAATTCAGACCCATTAAGATGGCTATTACCAAAAAAAAAGGAGAGGCATCGCATACGGTAGTTCACGGTAGTGTTATTTACAATAACCAAAAGGTGGGGATAACCCAAGTATCCACTGACCGGATAAATGACAAACAAAATGTGGTATGCAGAGACAATGAAATATACCTAATTCTAACATAAAAAGGAATAAAATTCTGATACATGCTACAACATGGTGTGAACTCTGAAGGCATTATGCTAAGTCTAAGAAGCCACTCACAAAAGGACAAATACACAATTCTACTTACATGAGGCACCTAGAGTCGTCAAATTCACAGAGACAGAAAGCAGAATGGTATTTGCCAGGGGATATATATATATATATACATATACATAAACACTAACAGGGGAATTACTGTTTAATGAGTATGGAGTTTCAGTTGGGGAAGATGAAAAAGTTCTGGAGGTGGTCAGTGGTGATGGTTGCTCAACATTGTGCATGTACTTAGTGCCATAGAACTATACACTTAAAAATGCTTAAAATGGTAACTCTTATGTGTATTTAACTACAATTTGAGAGAGAGACAAGAGATAAAGAAGATTCAGGGTGAAAGAATCAGTACTGCAGAGCGGGGAAATTAGAGCCTTGTTTGTGTTTTATGTTGACTGGGCAAGTTCTACCAAGTACCACTTCAGTTCATGCATGTAAAAATTCTCCTGGATTTTAAGTTTTCAGGTCCCTAATATGTAACAAAGTTTTATTCCTCTCTTTTACTTAAAGCGCCACAGAACAGCAACATACAACAGTATCATGGAAATGTCCAGACTGGCAATCTATTTCTAGGCCTAAGCACATCTGGTCTCCTCTGCTAGGAGCCCGCTCCCCTCCCCTCCCCACACACTCCTCTTCTGTACGCCTTGGTGAACTCCCTAGAAATGCCTTCCTTAGCGACGGGACCTTCTCCTGCGCACTAAAACTATGAGGCCCACTCAAGTCGCTCTTTCGACTGGCCCTGAGACATGCCACATGTTATTTCTGCTCCTGCTGGCCCCACTCCTGGAATTTCCTTCTCCATTCCTTCCCTTCCCCAATCCCAGACATTCTTGAAAGTTGAGTTTCATCTCTTTCGTGAAGCCATCCAGAAAGACTTTCAGGAAAAAGGGATGTCTAAGCCGAGACCTGAAGGAGTCTGTCCTGATTCCCTCCCCATGGTGACCCTGCAGGACCTAGGAGGGAGGCTAGAGCACCGTGGGCACCGAAACTGCCCGCTGAACATCAAGGCACCAGGGCAGCCAGGGTAAAGGAGTGTTTGGACAGCTCTAGATCTGAGACACCAGCTAAATTTAACATCCTGGACATGTCTATACCTTAAATTACAAGCCCTAGCCTAATAGCTATATAAACCTTCTTAGCAACAAAAAAGATTAGTTGGCTACCTAGATTATCCAAACCACAGAATTTGGGCAAACAAAAGAACTGAACTGGAGAATCAGTTACAAGTAGTGAGAGATCTCCAACTTCCCTAACTCCTCTGGTTAAAGCTGCCAATAAGGACAGTTGTTGGTGTTACTGATAAAAAAATCAATAACCTTCTTCTTATTAAAAAACCACTAATTCAAGTCAACAGCTATCACCAACGTACACTCCACCAGCACAGATGTGAACGAAGACCTAGGCCATCCCATGACTTTCCCCATTAAGTTTTGTCCAGAGAACATGCGGAAAGAAAACAGTACTTGTTCATTCAGCCTTGATGTTAGATGGGCTTGACGTTGAGAAGAAAAAAAGATATAAAATCCCCAAAAGTTCAAGTGAATCAGAACTTCAAACCCCTCTTTCCTATTCTTTCCAAAACACCTGGCACCTAAGAGAACCAAAGTAACTCATGCCATCATTAATTTCTGCATGTCATGTTAGATACAGAATCTTGGGAGAGTTGGCTCAGAACAGGGAATAAGCAAAGCCACCACCTCTAGGGAGAGCACATGCACGCAGGGTGACTGGCAAACTTGTACCCAGGGGACTCCACGGCCATGGCCCAGTGCTCTGAAACATGTGGCTCTGGTGGCCTAACCTGATCTTGAACTATTCAGTGTCTTCAACTCCCACTAGTAAGAATAATTGGAGCAAGTACTCTGCCCACCGAGACATGTTGATGATGATATTGTTGAATAAAGAAATTGTGCCACTCTCTCATTTCTCTCCTCATTGTGCACAAAAATCAGAGATGTACAATTTCAGATAGTTTTACAAAAGGGAAGGAAATAGAATTTCTATGGAAGGGGCAAATGAGCAAAAGGAAAAGGAGAGATACAATCACAATATTACAAAAGAGAAAGATTGGTAGCAAATTAAATGCTATGTAAGAGAAACTAGAGATCTTACGATGGTTTCAGTGGAATTCTTCATTCACTTATTAGGCTCCCAAGTGTTTAATTGCTGAGAAACCAGGTACCTAAATTCAACCAAACTTTCCCCCCTAGAATGTCCAAAGTAATCTGACACCTGCCAGTACTCCTGTGAAGCCCGTCCACTACAGCCAGGGGTCCTCACTCCCACTGTGGCTCACTGGAAGGGGAGGGGAGGCAGAGGGCAGTATGGGCTCCTGCCAACCTCTGCCAAGATCGGCTACGCGACCACACACGTTACTCAAGTCATTCTGCACCCTTGTCCCCGCACATGACTAGAACACCATTCTCTTCTGGGATACTGCAAGGATTTTGGATAACAGGTGAAAACACCTGCACACAGTAGGAATATAATCTTGATACTGTATTATGGTAGCCAGAATCATCCTTCATTTTGCTTTTCATAGGTATGCCATGCGCATTAACTTTTAGGTCTCTATATGCATGTTCTAACAGAAAAGCACCTTTGAGAATGCTGCAGCTCCCGGGCTGAGACTTCCTCAAAATCTACCCTTAAAATGCTACACATGGCCACTGAAGACAGAGGAATGGAATACTCTTTTGGTGTGACAAAACCTTGAGCCTGCAAGTTTTAGAATCCTTTTCAAGAAGGATGAGTTACAAGTAGGAATTAGAGTTCACTACCAAGGTGAATTTTCTTCTGGTGATCTAAAAGGCACATCTGAAATTGCCCTAGAACTCCTATCACTACATGCAAAGCCAGGTAGCAGAACTACTGAGAGTGTCTTCTGTCGGGAGCCACCCGCACTCCAACAGCCAGCCTGAACACTGACAAGGAACCAAGAATGATACGGAAACAGAACATCAGGACAAAAGAGCCCAACCGAAAGGGCTCAGTCACTGCTAACACTGGAGAAACGTCCAATTGCTCACACATACTCTCTGCAGTACAGTAAGCCCAAGGCAGAAATTAACATTGTGAGCTCCAAGTTAGGGTAGCAAGCTTGACATCTGAAATGTAAGATTTCCTGAGAATATCCACCTTTTAATTCCAGTCTGATCATGTAGCAGCCCTTCAAGATCGTTAAACTACTGACTCTCCCTCCAGTTAGATATGAGAGGCTTCATTCCCCTGCATTTTTCAACAAACAAGCAAAAACAAATTTCTTTTCTTTTTTTGAGACAGAATCTCACTCTGCTGTCCTGGGTAGCGTGCAGTGGTATTAGCCTAGCTCACTGCAACCTCAAATTCCTAAGCTCAGGCGATCCTCCTTACTCAGCCTCCCAAGTAGCTGGGACTACAAGCATGCGCCACCACACCCAGCTAATTTTTCTATTTTTAGTAGAGATGGGGTCTCACTCTTGCTCAGGCTGGTCTTGTACTCCTGAGCTCAAATGATCCAGCGGCCTCGGCCTCCCAGAGTGCTAGGATTACAGATGTGAGCCACTGCACCCAGCCAAAACCAAATTTCAAAGCTGGTGGGCAACTCTCCAGTACCCCTGGCCCTATAAAGCAGGTGGGCATCACCCTCACCACCCCAGCTCCAGGGACAGGAAGCCCAGAGCCACCTGCCTCAATTCTATTCTCTATTGACCCAGAAGAAATGGGTCTAGCTGAGGATGTCCCACATGGCCTCTGGTTCCCACTACCTTCCAAGTCACTTTTTTCCTTCCACTGTCCCACCCAAAATGAGGCCATCTCTTTTCCTATAAGGGGTTTAAGGCTTTGCTCTTTCCTTCAATTGCAGAAAGGTTTCTAAACAGAGGGACGTGGGGAAGGTTAACACTCTCTTCAATCTATAATCCCTACATCCCATAAAAATCCGTCAGCAGGCATGTGAGGACTCATGTGCCACAAGTGTGTGCACATCCACATGCTCTGCTGAGGGATATTTCCGTGAAGCTGCACAGCCTCCCTTGGCAAAGGCAGGGTTTTCCTCCTGGCAAGCGAGGGTCAGAGGCCTGGCTTGGAGGAACCGCTTATTGTGCACCCGCCTGGGGCAGGCAGCATCCAGCCCTGGGAGGGGAAAGGTTTCCTTTGAAGCACATGGCGCTAAGAGCTTCCCAGTGACCATGGAAACAGGCGCAGTGGGTTCCCAGCCTGAGAACCAGGGAGAGCGGCTGTGATTCTAACACAAAACACACACAGGGTCTGAAAAGTGGAGACAAGAGGGGCCAGAGTGAGGGGCAGGCAGCTCCTGGCTGGCAGGAACTGAGCGGCTCTCTGGTAAGGAAAATCCGGCCAATGAAGCCGAGCAGGTTCACGGGGTTTCCTTTTCATTCCCAAGGCTTTCTTCTTGCTCTGTCCCTGCCCCTCGGGTCCTATTCAGCACCTCATCAGATCAGTAGAGTTGGGCCTTTGGCTGGCCTGCTGGCAGCAGAGACTGGAACAGGGTAGGAGGTGATCAAAGGAGCCGCCACTGCAGCCACCACCCCCCTCCTCCCTCCGCCCGCCCTCCTAGGGATGAGGCCCTGCCAAGGTGATCCAATGGAAGCCACTGGGGGAGGGCAAGGAAGAGAGGCAGTTCTTATGTCTGCCCTTCTGTTAGAAGAGACACAAAGCACAACTTGAAAGGAGACACACTGCTAGCAGGTCATAGCTCCTTCTTAAACTAGGTGATGGAGAAGCCACCTAGACTGGCGTGCTTGGGGTGCTCTTGAACACTCAGATCCTGAACCCAAAAGACTAGTGGTCCTTTGACATGCTGCTTTTGGGTCCTCTTTCATAGCTGTCTGCCTCCCAGCCCTCAAGATGGATGAAGTTACAGACAGACTGAAAAAGTCTGTTATCTGAGAGTATCTGAGATGCTGTGCCTCCTTTCTTCAGGTTCCAATTTAACACAGGAGAAAAAGCTATCTGGGGTTTTTTCCAGCAAGGAAGAGGAAGCAATGTGATTAGAGTCTGCTGAGGAGGAAACAGCTCCCACTTTCTGATGAGTATCTTTTCTCTTGGGTCAGACTAAATCAAAGTCAAACAGCGTCCTATCTGGCTCAGGGCCAGGGCCAGGGCGGGACATGAGCCCACTTCTCAGCCGGGCCATGCTGCTGCCGAGCAGGGCAGGCTTCATCCCTGACCAGCGTCTCCAGAGGAAGGCAGTGTTTGGACAGGCCTGTAATTTGAGAAGCCCATTAGGTGCATTCTCCCTTTCTTACCTTTGTTGGGCTGCCAAAATATTTACTTGACTTCTTAACTCTAAATCTCTGAAACACACCTGGATTGCCTAGAACAGGCAATTTTCTTATTTTCTCCTATTCATAGAAGAGAGCTCAACTAAGTAAAGATGACAATAGCACACAGGTTTAAGGTAGGGTAGAGGGGCCTGAGGCTGCTAAGAGATACAACTTTATATATGCCAGTCACTTCTTAAGAGAGAGTGTACACTGGATTTTTCTTTTGCACATGTTTGGCGGCAGGGGCTAGGGGCACGTTGCAGGGCAGCGTGGAAGGCTGAAAGCAATTCTACAGGCAATCCTTCTGCAAAACAAATGGATTCTATTTTGATCTTTAGGGAAGAGTCGATTTCCATGCCAAGTAAAAATTCTGTGTGGTAGTCAACTGCACTTATTTATTTATTTTCACATCATCATGACACAAAAGCCAACTGCACTGTAAGATCCCCCTGCAGAGGCACTGGAGACTATGTAACAGGAAAAATGGGATGCTAAAACAACAAACAGAATCTCGAGTGTTTGAGATGAATTTCAGACCCAGAAAGAACTGCAAATTTTTTTTTCTTCACTCGGTGCTTCTGGTATTATGAAAAAGAACTTGGGAAACAGTCTCAGGTCTGGTAAGTGTGAAGCCACCACACAACCGTCTCCCCCTGCCACGTGCACCTGTCTATCAGCTCCTGTTTCTGCCAGGCGCTTTCGGAAGCACACACGTGCCAAGACTGAGTGGCCTCAAGTCAGACCTTCCAGACAGGCTGCGGTTTATGGGTAGAATTCAACAGAAGGTCCGTGTGCTGCCTGTTGGGACTGTTCTTAGGGGCACAGAATCCTGGCTAATGACATCCACCCCCTAAAAACACATACACCCTCTTCTGAGAACAAGGGCCCGGCCATCAGTTAAGGGAATTATTTTCAGTCTGGTGCTCATCGGCAAACCTTTGAGAAAAAAGTTATTTTGAAAACATTTTTCAGATCTTGAACATTTTAAAATAGAACCTTCAAACTGTTCTCTTTTCAAAGGCACTAAACCAAAAGCACAGCAGGGGTGGGAGGCTTACTGACAGCTGTCACTTGCCAAGTTCTTTCTATAGCATTACGTTTCAAAACGGCACCTCCATTACCTTTATTTTGATAGATTGTCTTGTCTTCCTTTACTTAGACCTGACAGAATATAACCGTCCCCTAAGGCTGGTCAGCAGGAGTACTCACATTCATGACACTTTCTGGGATTCTCGAAGTGGCCGGCCAGTCTCTTTCAGAACCATCATTAGACTTAAAAAAGGAGGTTAGACAGCTCTCCCATCTTTCCATATTTTTAACCCAGCCACTCAGCTACTGAGATGGAATGAAAGGAGTCCTGACCACTGGCATGCCTAAGGATCTACCATCCTCTCACCACTGGATACATGGAGACTACTGCGGCTCAGATGTTCCAGGAGAAATCAAGGAATCTTAGAAGGTAGGTCAAGATAAGGACCAGCAATGAGGACAGACCAGTGCTCCGTGGCCCTTTATTAACTTAAAAGTTTTTGGAGGGAAAGAGGGAATGAATTATTTATTAGGAATCCCAGAATGACCTTAAATATATGACCCTGTACAATACCTCAGAGTAAGGACAACCAGTGAGTCTCAGGGAAAGAATAAGCCTTTCAATGACTTCTTAGATATGACACCAAAAGCACAAGCAACCAAAGAAAAAACAGATAAACTGGACTTCATCAAAATTAAAAACTTTTGTGCTACAAGGGACAATATTAAAAAGAGTGAAATAATAACCCTAGAATGGGAGAAAACATTTGCAAATAATATATCTAATAAGGGACTTATATCTAGAATATATAAAGGACTATTACAACTTAATAATAAAAAGATAAACTACCCAATTTAAAATGGGCAAAGGATCCAAATAGATATTTCTCCAAAGATGACCTACAAACTATTGATAAGCACATGAAAAGATGCTACACATCATGAGCCATCAGGGAAATGCAAATCAAAACCACAATGAGAAAACACACACACACACACACACACACACACACACACCCCTACAGTGAGATACCACTTCATACCTACCAGGATGGCTATGATCAAAAAGACAGACAATAACAAGTGTTATTGAGAATTAGGAGAAATTAGAACCCTTGTACACTGCAGGTAGAATTGAAGAACGGTGCAGTCATTCATTCATTCATGTATTTGATACAGGGTTTCGCTCTGTCACCTGGAGCTAGAGTGCAGTGGCATCATCATGGCCCACTGCAACCTCAAACTCCCGGGCTCAAGCAATCCTTCCACCTCAGCCTCCCAAAGTGCTAGGATTACGGGCATAAGCCACCACACCTGGCCTATTTTTTATTTTTTTAAGAGATAGAGTCTTGCTATGTTGCCCAGGCTAGTCTCAAAATCCTGGCCTCAAGCAATCTTCCCGCCTGGCTTCCTGAATAGCTGAAACTGTAAGCGCATGCCACCATGCATGGTTGGTGTAGCCACGATAGAAAAACAGTCTGGCAGTTCCTATATAGGTTAACCATGGAGTTAGCCTATGACCCAGCAATTCCACTCTTAGGTGTATACAGAAATGAAAACCTGTATCTACATAAAACTTACACACAAATGTTCATAGCAGCATTATAATCAAAAAGTGAAAACAGTCTAAATGTCCTTAAACTGATAAACAAGATAAAGCATATCCATACAATGAAATACTGTTCAGCCATATAAAGACATGGGGAAAAAAAGAAAAGAAAAAGAAGTATTTTCATTTCTACAACATGGATGAACCTTGAAAACATTTTGCTAAGCAAAAAAATTCAGACAAAAAAGACCACATATTTTATGATTCCATTTATATGAAATGTCTAGAATAGGCAGATCCACAGAGACAGAAAATGAATTGGTGGATGTCCAGGGGTGGGATGGAGGGGGAGGGAAATTGGTTTGACTGCTAAAGGGCAAGAGGTTTCTTTTGGGGGTGATGAAAACGTTCATATATCTGATAAAGGACTAGTATCTAGACTACAGAAAGAACATGAAAATGTTCTAAAACTCACTGTGGTGATGATTGCACAATTCTATGAAAATACTAAAAACCACTATACACATACAACAAAAGAGTAAGTCTTCACATAGGAACAACCTGATCAGTACTTTCTATTCTATTTCTATATAGAGTCTAACTGTCTAAAAACACATTTCCAGAACAGAAATGGGTAGAAAAATTTTGGTGATGAAACAATCTTGGGCAACCTGAAGTTGAACTAAGTTTTGTGGTTGGTTTTAACCATAACGCATCTTCCCAATATTTTTATTTATTGATTGAGACAGTCTCACTATGTTTCCCAGATTAGAGTGCTGTGGCGTCAACCTAGCTCACAGCAACCTCAAACTCCTGGACTCAGGCGATCCTCCTGCCTCAGCCTAGTCTAGATACTAGTCCTGGTAGCTGGGACTACAGGCATACTCCACCATGCCCGGCTAATTTTTTCTATTTTTTTTTTTTTTTAGTAGAGATGGGGTCTCGCTCTCGCTCAGGCTGGTCTTAAACTTCTAAACTCAAACGATCCACCCGCCTCGGCCTCCCAGAGTGCTACGATTACAGGCGTGAGCCGCCATGCCCAGCCCCTTCCCAATATTTAAAAAAAAAAACAAAAAAAGTGTGTGTGTGCATTCTGGAGTGAAATAAGACTTGAAAATGGCAATTATAATAATTAACAGATTCTGAAAGCAACTAGCCATACTAGTTGCTTTCATAAGCAACTAGTTTCATACTAGTTGCACCCATAAAGCTGGGTGTGGGCATATGATATGATATATTGGGTGGGAGAAGATGAAGATTAGTCAGGATTTTCCTGATCGAAAGAATAACATAGCCGGGCGCGGTGGCTCATGCCTGTAATCCTAGCACTCTGGGAGGCCGAGGCGGGCGGATGGCTTGAGGTCAGGAGTTCGAAACCAGCCTGAGCAAGAGTGAGACCCCGTCTCTACTAAAAATAGAAAGAAATTAATCGGCCAACTAAAAATATATACAAAAAATTAGCCGGACATGGTGGCGCATGACTGTAGTCCCAGCTACTCGGGAGGCTGAGGCAGAAGGATTACTTGAGCCCAGGAGTTTGAGGTTGCTGTGAGCTAGGCTGATGCCACGGCACTCACTCTAGCCCGGGCAGCAGAGCAAGACTCTGTCTCAAAAAAAAAAAAAAAAAAAAAGAATAACATAAACAGACACTCACTTTGCTGTTTTACAGATTACTTTTTTCTTTTTATTATTTTCTTGGAGACAAGGTCTTGCTCTCTTGCCCAGGCTGGAGTGCAGTGGAGTGATCATAGCTCATTGCAACCTCAATTCTGATCTCAAGCAATCCTCTTGCCTCATCTGGGACTGAGGCATGTACCACCATGCCTGGTTAATTTTTCTTATGTTTTTGTAGAGATGAGGTCTTGCTATGTTGCCCAGGCTGCTCTGAACTCCTGGGCTCAAGAGATCCTCCTGCCTCAGCCTTATAAAGTGTGGGATTATAGGTGCAAGCCACCAGGCCTGGCCCAGATGAATTCTTTTAAATGTGTTTATAAGCATGGTTCACTTAGCTCTGGAAATACGCTTTAAAATGACAAAAATTAAAACAGTGTGGCACTGGTCCAAAAAGAGATACAGAATTTATTTGACAGCAGAAAACACAGAATATGACCCCACTATAGGACAGAATATATACTATTTTTTAAAAGGGGGAAGATTCATAAAATAAAGGAAATGACTTTTTTTTTTTTGAGACAGAGTCTCACTCTGTTGCCCTGGCTGTAGAGTGCCGTGGCATCAGCCTAGCTCACAGCAACCTCAAACTCCTGGGCTCAAGCAATCCTTCTGCCTCAGCCTCCCGAGTAGCTGGGACTACAGGCATGC